>APFE031156385.1:472474-517800 GCA_000404065.3 Pinus taeda
TACCACAGATTTGAAAATTTCAGTTTGATAAGACAATGAAACATGTCTTTGGGTTTGAGAGTTGAAGACAGGTTGGATGGGCAGAACAACTAGAGTGCATGGAAGGAGAGAATCCAGAGCATCTTTGAGGAAGCAGAAGTTTGGGGCATTATGGTAAATACCACACAGAACCCAGTAGCAGTACCTGCTGACCCTGTATAGTTGGCAGAGTTTAACAAAAAGAATGCTAAGGCAAAAAGATTGATTCTGGAAGGAATCAAAGACCATGTCATTCCTCATGTGAGAGGAAAGACTTATGCACATGAAATGTGGACAGCCTTGACCAGTCTTTACCAGAGCTCAAATGAAAACAAAAAAATGGTCCTAAAGGAGAAACTGAAGGCCATTAAAATGGCTAAGACTGACAGTGCTACAACATACCTCACAAAGATCACTTCAGTGAGAGATGAGTTGGCAGCCGTAGGTGAGATCATTGCACCCACTGAGTTGCTGAGAATTGCTTTGAATGGTCTTCCCAAGACTTGGGAGAATTTTGCGGATGGCATTGTTGCACGGGAAAACCTTCCCGATTGGGAGAGGTTGTGGGATAATTGCATTCAAAATGAGATAAGAAAGAACCATCTTGGGGTAGCCAAACAAGTGGAGGAGGATGACAATGTGGCATTGTTAGCAAGAGGCAAGAAGGGCAAAGCAAAGAAGCAAGCTTCCAACGGTGGAGGCAAAAGCAAAGGTAAAGGCAAGCAGCAGAACAAGGAGAAGGACTATTCCAAAGTCAAATGTTGGAATTGTCAAAAGTTGGGAGACTATGCTGTTGTGTGTCCGGAGAAGAAGAACAAGAAAGGGAAAGACAAACCCATGGCAGCTTCTGCAAATATAGAGAGCTTCTCAAAGAGATTTGATCGGGAGTTTGGGTTCATAGCTTGTGAGGCCATTAGTGCAGGATCACCTGCCATACAAGTTCAGAGGGAGTGTGCCTTCCCCGCTACTAGCAAAGCATCTTCTAGCATTTGGTATGTTGACAGTGGCGCTTCCCGCCACATGATAGGAGTCAAAGAGTACTTCTCAGAGCTTTCAGAGGGTGATACTGATATGGAGGTAGTACTTGGTGATGACAGCATTATTAGAGCAGTCGGTCTGGGGGCATTGACATTTGATGGGGGACCCAAACCTCCCTTGAAAGTGTCAGATGTTCTATATGTGCCTAGAATGAAGAAGAACCTGTTATCTGTCTCAGCACCTGAGGATAGAGGGTATGATGTGTTGTTCAGGAGAGGGCAGGTGCTTATATATCCTAGGGGAACTCCAGCGTCTTCAGCTAGAGAGATTGGTGTGCGCCATGCCAAGGTGTATAAGTTCTCATTCCAGCCCCTGATGGCATTGAGTAGCAGCACCCGAGACAGGACCGACAGCAAATCTAGCAGTTCAGAGTTGTGTGAGATTTGGCACCGCAGGATGGGGCATATGTATCATGGGGCCTTGAGTACATTGCGGGAGATCACCACTAGTGTGCCAGATTTCAGTTCTGATCACCTTGATGTATGCAGAGGATGTGCTATGGGGAAGTTTGCCAGATCCCCTTTTCCCAGCAGTGACAGTAGAGCGACCGGGATCCTTGACTTGATTCATATCGATGTGAGTGGTCGGATGTCTCATGTATTCTTGAGTGGCTATGAGTACTATGTTTTATTCATTGATGACCACTCTAGGAAGACCTGGATTTATTTCTTAAAGACCAAGAGTGAGGTCTTCAAGCAGTTTCAAGAGTTGAAAGCTCTTGTGGAGACCCAGACAGGTAGGAAGAGTAAGGTCCTCAGGTCGAACAATGGAGGGGAATATACCCTTGGTGAGTTTGTTGATTTTTGTGCTGAGGCGGGCATTAGGAGAGAGTTCACAGTTCCATACTACTCCCAGCAGAATGGGGTTGCAAAAAGGAAGAATAGATCCATTGCATAGGCTGCCAAAGCCATGCTTCATTTTCAGGGGTTACCTTTATTTTTGTGGGCAGAGGCCTGCAACATTGTTGTGTACTTGCAAAACAGGAGTCCACATCGTGCCTTGGGGAATGTGACTCCGGAGGAGGCTTTTTATGGGAAGAAGCTTGATGTTGGGCACTTTCGTATCTTTGGGTGCCTTACATATTCCTATGTCCCCAAGAAGAACAGGACTAAGCTAGAGCCCACTGCAAACAAGGGCATCTTTGTGGGTTATAGCGAGACCTCGAAAGCTTATCGAATTTATATTCCTGCGTAGAGGAAAGTGGTTGTCAGGCGGGTTGTGAAGTTCGAGGAGGAGAAAGCTTTCAGGAGGTCACGGGAGTTAGTTTATCTAGAGTCACCTGACCCTCAGGAGCAGTTGAGTCAGTCACAGGGATCCAATGGTCAGGGATCAAGAGGTACATCGATTACAGTGTCACGTCCATCAGTGAGCAGTGGCTCTCAGAGTCAGGTGGGTGGTTCTTTGGGCAGCATGCAGTGCAGTCCACAGAGCAGTTCACAAGGTAGTCCACTAATGAACAGTTCACATGGTACTTCAGCATCTACAAGCACATATTCGGGCATGAAGTCAATTGAGAGGCCTTCAGGAGTTTAGGCTTCTAATGATGATGAAGATTCTTTCACTCCGGTGGGAGAAATATGCTCAGGGAAGAGGAAGCCCAAGTGGCTTCAAGATACCTTGCACGAGGCCACATCAGTTGCTGGGCCAAAGAGACAGGTTAGCGAGAGTAAACCACCTGAGCAATTTTGTAGTTACATGGCATTAGTAACAAGCATTGTTGACTCCGAGCCTTCTAGTTATGAGGAGGCAGCCAGCCAGCAGGTCTAGAGAGAGGCCATGATGGAGGAGTATTCTTCTATTATGAAGAACGATGTTTAGGAGGTAGTGTCGACGCCTGAAGGTAAATCGATTGTTACTTCCAGATGGCTCTACAAGATAAAGCATGTTGCAGATGGTAGCATCGAGAAGTTCAAGGCTCGATTTGTGGCGAGAGGGTTCTCACAAGTAGAGGGAGTTGACTATGAGGAGACCTTCGCTCCCATAGCTCAATATACATCTATTCGCTCCATTATAGCAGAGATGGGTTGGAAGAACCACCAGATGGATGTGAAGACCGCATTCCTCAATGGCTTTATTTAGGAGGAGGTTTATATTGAGCAACCGCAGGGCTTTGAGGTGCATGGGAAGGAGTCCCATGTATGCAGATTGAAAAAAGCACTCTATGGCCTGAAGCAAGCTTCTAGAGCTTGGTACTCGAGGATTGATACATACTTGCAGCAGTTGGGTTTCACAAAGAGTGATGTTGATCTGAACCTATACTTCATTGTGGTGGGTGAGGAGCCTCTCATTCTGGTGTTGTATGTTTATGACTTGATCATCACTGGTGCAGAGAGACTCATTGAGGGCTGCAAAAGAGATCTTGCTTCATAGTTTGAGATGAAGGATATCGGCTTGATGCATTATTTTCTGGGATTGGAGGTATGGCAGGAGGAGGGGCATTTCATCCTAGGACAAGGGAAGTACATTGTGGATATTCTCAGTATATTTCACATGGAGGACTACAAACCCATGTCTACACCTATGATCACTAACTGGAAGAAGCTTCACGCTTCTGATTCTGAGTTGGTGGATCCTACTCTATACAAACAGTTGATTGGTTGCTTGATGTATTTGGTCAACACTCGACCAGATATATGTTTTGCAGTTAACACTATGAGTCAGTTCATGTGTGAGCCCAGGAGAGTGCACTGGGTGGTTGCAAAACACATTCTTCGTTACTTGCAGGGGGCAGTGGATTTTGGTTTGGATTATAGACAGGGTGATGGAGTGAGACTCGCAGGGTACACGGATTCAAATTAGGCAAGTTGTGCTTCAAATAGGAAGAGTACTTCCAAGTGTTGTTTTGGGTTGGGTTCGGCAGTTGTGTCGTGGATCAGCCAGAAACAATAGTCAGTTGCATTGAGTTCAGCTGAGACAAAGTATATGGCTGCTAGTTTGGCTAGTTGTGAGGCCATATGGCTTCACAAGATGTTGTTTGGTCTATTTGGTCAGGCATTGAGACCTTCAATAATTTACTGCGATAATCAGAGTTGCATAAAACTCACGGAGAATCCAGTTTTTCATGACAGGTCAAAGCATATTGAGATCAAGTATCACTTCATTAGAGACTATGTCCAAAAGGTAGTTGTCAAGCTTGAGTACATTTCCACAAATGAGCAGATAGCGAACATTTTCACCAAAGCCTTACCACGGGGCAAGCATGTATACTTCAGAGACAAGATGGGAGTGGTGAGGAACACTTTCCCCGGTAAGAGGAAGTGTTAAAATTTGGGTACCAAAGGACAAGTGGTTCCCTAAGACTTTGATCTTTGGCCTAGGGAAAAGTGTCCAAATTTATTTTTTTATTTTTCTCCTAAAGTGACTTTATAAGTGGTATAGTCAATTTAATTTAAAAGTGACTTTATAAGAGGTAAAGTTACATTATAATTTAAAAGTGACTTTATAAGTGGTAAAGTTACATTCTAATTTAAAGACGTCTTTATTAAAGTGAATAAAGAATTAGAAAGTGAAAAAGTGACTATGGAAATAAAAGGCTAAGTAGGTCTTTATTTAAGTGGGTGAGTTAAAAAATAGAAAGTGAGAATTAAATGCACATTTATTCTCATCTCTAGATCTAAATGAATCTCAACCATTAAATCTTAGGGTAACCCAAAAGATCATTTAGAGAATAAAAGGAGAATAGAAGAGGAAAAGATCAATTCATTCTTTTATGAGCATTTGAGCGAAAGAGAAGAGGGAGCAAGGAGAGAATTTTTGAGCAGTGAGGAAGTGAAGGAGAGCAGCAAGAAGACATTTCAGCAAATCTGAGCAGCAGCATTTATTGGCACGCATCCCAAGGAAAAACCGTACAGCAGGAGAAAGGCACAGAAATCGAATAAGAGGGACAGCAAGTTCTAGGCACATTTTTCAAGGCTGGTCGTACAGCATTTAATGTTGTTTTATTGCTATAAAAATTTATGTTTTGGCTGTTTGCTGATTGGCACAATTTTCGAGGTGGAGTTCAAGCACGGAAATCGAGATAAGTTGTAATTTGTGGTTGCTGGAATTTTTACTGTGTATTTCAGTCTCTCTGTAAAAGCATTTTCAGAAATAAAGAAGAGCTCTCAAACTGGTTTTCCCCAAGAGTTGTAAGGGGTTTTTCCAGGGTCACATCGACCAAAAATCACTGTGTTATTTTTTGTGTGTGGTTGTCATAATTTTGCTGTGTTTTGTTTCTGCAATTTCAGCAGTTGTGAAATCTCTAAATTTGTGTTTTCAGATAAATATTATCATTTCCAGATTTTAGAACTTTTATCATGCTTGGTTTTAAAACTAAATGCATGGAGTGATAAGGAAAATTGATAATCGGAGTGGGGGTTGAAATTTCTTCAATAAATACTGCGGAAGAAATAAAAAAATGTTGGAAGAATAGATGCACACACTCACACAAATACATAGTCATTTTTCGACTAAGTCCCTGAAAAAACCCAACTCGGGAAAACCGGTGCAACATCTAAGAGATTTAATATTATGCAGTAGTAAATCTAAGTACAAAACTATGGATGCTCAAATCAAGCAATCCATACAAAGAAATGACTAACAATAAATCTAGTGAGAAAAATCTCACTCCCACTGGCGATCCGGCACTGACCTCGGCTCAAATTGAGTTGCTCTTTGTTGCCTCTGCACAGCCACTGCGTCAGCCTACGCAATACTGCATCCCACAACTCGAAATTGCTTCCCTCTCGCTATCTAATCAGCTGTTGTCTGGAAGATGGATCCTCCTGGCTTCCAGACTCTCTCTCTGGCTTCTGGCACTGAATCACTGCTTCTCCCCAACAAAATACAGAATCCCCCTTGAAGCACTGTGCAACCTCTATGTGGCTCTACGCTGCCTCTCTGTGGCATTCACTACCTCTCTGCACTGCACTCACCAGAGCTGGAAAAACTTCGTCCACCCTTACTATCCCTGCCCCTCTCACTGCTTCGAGCTCACTAGCTCTCTTCGGCAACTCAGTGCTGCTACTTAGGAAATCGATCTATCAGTGAAATCAAACCGTTGGTGTGTGTTCTCCAAGCCCCATCGAGTTTCTTCTTATAATCTCTCGTTGAGACATCAACGGCCATGATTAAAACTTAATCGATGGCTAAGATTAACTAGAACTCGATCCAAGTCTTTTTATAGAAGATTCTCACCATGACTTAATTAATACCCTTTAATTAATCATATTCCCTAAGTTTAGACTTAGGAAATATTAAAAATTAATTAATTATTTTAATTAAGTAATCTCTAGGTGGAATTTCCATAAACGATTTCTAGGTTTTGGAGAATACATGTATTCTAGCCTCTCCACCAAATTTCATAGCTAGAACACATTCGTTGCTACAAAAACTAACATTTTGCACCCTTACAACTGAGAATAAAACTTTTGGCCCAGTGATTCAACCTGCATGTCTGAGCACTGCGTTGCCTCAAGAATTTCGTCCTACTGCTCCCTCTGAGCAGTGAAATTCTTTCTCCGCTTC
The DNA here is from genome assembly GCA_000404065.3 of Pinus taeda. Lineage (NCBI taxonomy): Eukaryota > Viridiplantae > Streptophyta > Pinopsida > Pinales > Pinaceae > Pinus > Pinus taeda. The sequence continues at coordinate 479,036 of APFE031156385.1, forward strand.
TAAGCTTCCCGGCCGATCAATCACACTCTGATACCATGTGAGAATTCCACAACTAAAAATAGAATTTCTGCCTAAGCAAAATTGAATTGCTTCTGAAGCAACTGCACAATCCTTTGTGCTGCCTCATTGGGAATAACTCGGCCCTTTGCTATTGCCTCTTCGGATCTAGAAAACTTCCTTTGGATCACTATCTCTACCCCTCACTGACCCTGCTTCGATCTCTGGCTCTCCGACAACTATCGCTACTCTCTGGAAATCGATCTACCAAGAAACTCAAACTACAAAAGTGTCTTCTCCAAGTGCCCATCGACTTCTTATAATCCTCTATTGGGACGCCAACGACCAAGATAAAATCTTAATCAATGGCTAGGATCATCTTGAAGTAGATCCGTGTGAGTTTCTAAATGATTCGCACGTTGAATTAATTAATTCTGATTAATCTACCATATTCCCTATGTTTCGATTTAGGAAATATTTAAAAATTGGTTAATAATCTAATTAACTCACTTTTAGGTGGAATTTCCAGAAACGATTTCTGGGTTTTGGAGATCTCATGTATTCTCGCATCTCCACCAAAATTTCATAGCTAGAATACATCCAATGCTATAGAAACTAACACTCCCTCTTAACGAGGATTGTGTTCTCTCTAGTGCTGCACATCATGCCACAACACCCTGTCTTTGTATCACCTTTGTCACGCTGCTAATGTCTGACCATACCACCCACCAACCATTGCGCAACTCTGATGTCGCATCCATACTACTACTGAACCTGCTATACTGCTGCCAACACTGCATCTGCACTGCAACTCCCTCTCATATGTTGTTGTTGCAACTGCAACTTCTGCAACTAAGAAGCATCCAAAATATTGAATCAATTGTGTTCAGTATAATGCATCTATCTCTCGAGTCCTGACTGCTACTAGCATCTGCACTGTCACTGAAGAATCTGCATTGCCGCCAACTCTGCACTGATCCACCTACTCTGTTATCAACACTACACTGCGCTCCTCAGTGTCTCATTACTACTAGTCTGCAATTGCAATTGTCACTCTAGTACTAACTGCATCAACTGTCATTGATCCATCCTGCTACTGAATATTGTGGGCCTCCGTAGCCAGGTAATGATCCATAAGGTGGACTCCTCAAGGACCCTACCCAGTAATGATCCACGTGGTGGACTCCTCAAGGACCCTGCCCAAATTTGTATCTCTTTGGAGCTACAACTCTAAGTCACCCCACCTCACTCCTGGAGGTATGGTTGCCAACATCACAAAGTCTTCCTCCAACCTGGAGGATAACTTATCGATCTCAGCGGATGTTGCCTATTGGTCCTGCTTCTCTGACTTGTCCTTCTTCCTGAGAGGACACTGCGTGTTGTAGTGACCGAAATCACCACATCTAAACCACTTGACCTTCGACAGGTTCTTCTTCTTTCTCTGTTCCCCCCTACCCCTGACTGGGACCCTTAGATGCTAGGGCCACATTCTCCTCTTTCACCAACTTCTGTCCACTGCCACTGATGGAGCTCTTCAACAAAGCTCGTCTCAATTCCTCCTGCTGCAAATTGGCCCACATTTTGTCCCATCCTGATAGTGTGTCTCTGCCCAATATACTTTGTACAAAAACCTTCCAATCCTCTGAGACACTATTGAGTGCCAATCGCACTAGCTCTGAAGGTTGAGGCTTTGCCCCAACAACTGAAAGCTAGTCTTGGACTCCCTGAATCCTAGTGAGGAAGGGATCTATGCCTTCCCCTTTCTGCATTATGATGCATCTCAGCTTCTCCTCCAGGAACATCTTTCACTACTCGGAAGTACCCTAGTATAGCATAGAGAGAGCATCCCACATTTCTTTGGTCATTCCCTTTGCTGCTATATGTGACACTATATGGTCCCAAACTCCATCCAAGATCAAACGCTTCGCCTGCGCCATCTCCTTCCTATATTCGTTGAGCTAGTCTACATCCTGAGGAACTGCCACCACATTATCTATGTAGGCTTTCAGGCCATATTCATCTAGAAGGAAGGACATCCTAGCCTTCCAGATGACGTAGTTGGATGATCCATCCAAGCTATCCTAATCTCTAAGACCTACAGTGGCCATCTTGAAAACTATAGAAAATCCCCTCTTTCCTTCTGCTTGGTTGTTGCTTTGTCATTCGCACTCCCTTCTGGAGTGAGAAGATCTACTCACAACTACTACCAGTCTGCAAGGAAAAAAATCAAACTTCTGAGACTTGAAGTTCCCTGAGAGAAATTTTCCTACTACTATGTGTGATTTTCTCTTCCACTTGACGTTGGTTCTGTTGCTGCACCAACCCTCTGTGTCCAACCAGAAATCTGCTCAATGAAAATCTAAGTTGTAGCTACTCCTCTGACTGTTGGAATCACTCTCTTGGGAAAATCGAATTTGCTGCACCCCTGCAACTAAAAATCGAACTTCTGGCCCAGAAATTTGACTTGCCTATTTGAGCACTACGCTACCTCAAGAATTTTAGCCCGGTTCTCCCTCTAAGCAGCGAAATTCTTTCTTCGCTTCTTAGCTTCCTGGTTGATCAATCACGCTCTATTACCATGTGAGAATTCCACAACTAAAAATTGAATTTCTGCCTCAGAAAAATCGAATTGCTTCCAAAGCAACTACGCAGTCCTCTGCGCTTCCTCGCTGGGAATAACTCGGCCCCTTGCTACTGCCTTTCCGGATCTGGAAAATTTCCTCTGGATCACTGTCTCTGCCCCTCACTGACCCTACTTCGATCTCTAGCTCTCCAGAAGCTGTTGTTGCTCTCTTGAAATCGATCTGCCAAGAAAATCGAATTACAAAAGTGTCTTCTCCAAGTGCCCATCAACTTCTTCTTATAATCCTTTGTTGGGACTCCAACAGCAAAGATTGAATCTTAATCAATGGCTAGGATCATCCTGAAGTCGATTTGTGTGAGTTTCTAGATGATTCGCACCTTGACTTAATTAATTATGATTAATTAACCATATTCCCTACGTTTAGACTTAAGAAATATTTAAAAACTAGTTAATATTCTAATTAAGTCACTTCTAGGTGGAATTTCCAAAAAAGATTTCTGGGTTTTGGAGATCTCATGTAATCTAGCCTCTCCACCAAATTTTGTGGCTAGAACACATCCGATGCTACAAACACTAACATGCACTTCCTGGTATGACCTCTCTGCAAAATAATTTGGCCTCTCTTCCTCTCAATGGAATGCTAGAATCTCTGGGGAGAATTTCTCCGAAAATGCTCTTCACAATCTCTCTGTTGAAACCCTATCGCTGGTGTCTCCCTTTGCACCCTTGCTATCACTGCAATTGGCTATCTCTGAGTGTCTCTGTATGTTCTCCAAAGCCCCATCAACTTGTTCTTATTATCTCTCGTTAAGCAACCAACGGTCAAGATCTAATCACAATTGATGGCTAAGATCATCTTGAGCCCATCAAGTGACCTTTTTGAAAGTATCTAAAGCAAAATCGATTTACCTCAATTCATCTAATTTAATTAACCAGCATTCCTAACTTAAACTTAGGAAAATAATTAATAATTGGCTAATTAATCTAAATAAGGCATTTTCCTTGGAAACGTTTTCTAGGTCTTCGAGATAATGGTCCTCCTGTGTTCCTTAGCCTCTTAGACACAATAGGGACTAGAATACCTGTCCGTTACTACCATAAATTAACATTGAATATGTCGGAGGAGGTCGTGGTTGGCTAGGACATAGTCAACCACAATAGCCCCTCACTATGGGGGAAGGCATTAAAAGCTCCTAAGCTTGGACAAGAAGGGAGCCCATTTAGAAATAATAAGCCATAGGATTCACCCAACTGCAGGAGTTGTCTCCTGTAACCTATGACTCATGAGGGGTCCATTTTGTCCTGCAAACTCCTATGAAGACCCACAAACTATCGCTCTAGCTCCTAGAGACAAAGTGTGTCCTCGGCTCTATGAAGGGATACTTGTAGATCTCTGGTGTGGCCATTGAAGTTACCAAAAAGAATGACCTCCCCAAGAGTGGAGTAGTGGGAAATGTCTGCATAGAGATTAAGAAAAGAGTTTCCCTTGGACTCCCTATGTAATGCAAAGTGCAACGAGGCTAGGGGGAAGTAGCAAACTGCAATGTAGTTGTCCCAAAGAAGGGGGTTGTTCCATGGAACCAGATCCACAAAAATTTGGCATGTCCATCTAATGACCGTAGCTTTTTTAAGCACTAGATGACAATTATCCTATGTTTCTCTAAATTAAATAAATCAGATCTGAACTTTTATTTAATCATAGAAATGAATATTTCTAAACATGCAACAAACACACATATGGCTGAAAAATGAACAGTATAAGTAGTAAATAAATAACATGCATGCTCAGTGATTTTTCCCTTAAAATCAGCATATCATTCAAATGATCAAAGCCTAGAAGGTACCTCCATAGTCTGCTCTAACTTAGAAGCTGTACAGTAAACAAAATATTACAGAATGGAGAATTATAACCTGTTGAAAAGTATAGCTCTGTTTAAAAAAGAAGGCAGCAATTGCAACTGTACAACTGTACAATGCCGCTGCTGGACGGACTCCCTCTTGCTGTTTGCTACAATGGATCTGCACTTTCTCTTCTTAGATGCACTCTCCTTCTCTTGGTATCTACCTCTCTCAAGTGTTATCATGTGTTTTTGAACTTCTCCCATCTTGTGCTATCTATACTTTGAGGGAGATAACTAATCTCTTCAATCCTATCAACTAATTCTCCATATCTTAGCAACTAATCTCCTTAATCCTAGCAACCAGCTTATATCAACAATGACTTGCATAGCTAAGATTATGACAAATCTAATTCACTAATATTAAAATCTCTAGAATATTTCATTTAGATTTCTAAGACTAGAAGAATATAAGAAATTTGATTTCCGCTTGTATTTATCTAAGTGAAATTACAAAATGGTATTATTTCCCACTTTTATAAGTGGTCACTAGAAGTTGTCATGAACTACTTCTCGCACATTGGCACCTAACCTGTGCAAGAAACTCACACTGAAGCTATATTTCTCAACAATGACACCATAGTAACCCTACTTTGGAGGGAGTGTCATATAAGACAAGCAACCCCCCGCCAAACAACCCCTGGACACTCTAATGCTATCAATCTAATCTCCTATCAACATGATCATGCCCAATGGTACCCATTGATCAGAATAGAACGATGCTTGGATTCACAAACACCCCTTCAAATTAAGGGGGAGGATGTTAGATACATAATCCTTAGGGATTGAGGTATGTTGTGAATATTTTGGTAAATATTAAGCTAGAAGAAATATGAAGAGTCATTGGTGAATGTCAAGAGTCATCAGAGGTCTTGCAAGATGAAACCAAGAGTCATCTCCTCAATGTATTTATGTATAGCTCACATTAATGAAAAGCGCACATCCGTAGGGTTATTTCCTTGGCCTAACAAGTTAACCCACAACCGATTCTGAGTCGGAATCCAAGTTTTAAAACACTGACCAAAACAAAAACTGATAATAACTATGGTTTTAGTTGATACAGGATTGCCAAAACCCCAGGATGCTCCTGCATCTTCAATCGACATTATCTGGAAAGAATGTAAAACATAAAACAATACTTGATTCTAAATCCAAGAATGGATCATAACATCAGCACCTACAGAGGATGACATTTTCCCTGGAGATTTCAAATCTTTGACAGATAAAATGTAAATCAGCACAGAGATCTACTAACTAAAAGCATCTTAGAAAAGGTGACACAAATGCATTACACAATCAGAAGGGCTTGGTTATTTACATATGATGCCCAGGATAAAGATTCAGATTCAGAATCCGTTTGCAATATCTCATATTGGAAGGGCAGTCGACCCTTATTTGCACCTAACGAACTTCATGTATATCGGACTTATTTTAAAGTATATTTCAGCGAAAGCAAACAAGAAAAGGAACTAAAATTGGACAGCACATAGAACACAAAAAGTTCATAAAATTTGACAAATGTCTGTGTCCAGCTTAGATGACTGTTCCTGTGCAATAGTAGCATGTTGCCTCGCAGTTGTGCTTAGATAGGTTACAACTGCCCCATATGATTTATGCTGTGGCATGGACATCTACCCTGAGATCATAAAACATGGATCAGGCAGATTGTACATAATATATGAAGTTTGTACGCTCGTTAAATCCTGCCATGATCGGAAGCATTTACTCCCCTTTATGAAAAGACTACTGCAAAAGAACAGAAAGAGCCAGGTAGCCCTTTCCTTCCCGTTATACGTCCCTGACTTTTGATTTCACTTTGCAGATGAAGACAAGTCAGAAAATTGAGTTAAAGCCAGCTGGAATCCAAAACGTAAAGATGAAGGAACCAACGATATTCTATTGACTTTTATTGTCCACTCACTCACTCCTCTACTAATCTATGTCGGAGACCCTTAAAAGAAGCCATGGCTGCCTTGTTTCTCCAGTCAAGCATGTCACTGAAACCATGCCTCTGAAAGGATAGCTTTTGGCACTAGATGCAACCTTGAAATGCAATCTTATGAAAAAATTGAAAAAAAAATAAATAAAAAGCAAAAATCCATGCAATGCAGAGCACCGTGTGGTTGGTTAGATAGCTTTTTTTTTATGAGTTGGCAAAGCTTAGGGCACAAATATAACTCCATGCTTATAAGGTACCCACATGGCTTGGAAGGTCTGACCTGGCAGCTTTATGTGTACAGGTAACATTATGGAGGCTCACACTTTATAACGACGATTCAGTGCACACTGCAGACCAAACTCACCAAACTCAACTAGCAGCTTTAAGTGTAGTGGTAACATATATGGAGGCTCACACTTCTCTTTTACACAACACCAATTCAGTGCAGGCCAAACTTACCAGACTCGACTCGGAGAATGACTGGACAGGACCAAAGAATGAGAGTTGACTTGGACTTAAGAAAAACACCACATTTGACTTTGAAAATTTGGGAAACTTAAAAATTTAAAGAAAAATTAAGTGTTTCATTAATACAAACGTTTAAAAACACCCATATAATGCAAACTTTCAGTAACTCATTTAAAACTACGTGCTTAAAAACCCCAATAGTTAACAGGTCTGATGCTCATCTCCTATGAAATCCAGTCAGGAAACAAATAAAATTAGGGTCTGGGATTCGTTTCAGAGATCTGACCAACTGAGACTAGCCAGACTCACCAGTCAGTCTCCCCAAGTAAATATGACGGACTCGATTTGTGAGACTGGCTTATGCTGTCAAATTTGCAAGTATGACTTGGCCCCAATCAGAGTTGGAGGAGCTAACTTGACCAGGTTTTCTAAAAAGCAAAGTGAAACCCCAACTTTAGACTCAGAAGAACCCAAGTTCGGTGACTGGTTTTTCCCTGATATTAAAGCTTCCTTTGATTATGAATAAAATATTATTTTAATTAAAAAATTAAATGCTGGCCACAGAAGTAGCCACCACAAGTCCTAGTTCAGAAGCTATCAAGAACAGGTTGGGTTTGGCCAAAACACTCAAGAGGATAAAGCCACTAACAAAAAAAGGCACAGCAACAAAGTCCAAGGTGTCACAAGGCATACACAGTAACAAAGTCCAAGGTATCACAAGGCATACAGCCTGATACACACAAGGCTAAACAATAATGCCCGCAGCTGGCAGGAACTCATCATGATCATCCAGTGCAGGCCCCGGACTGGGTATTTCATGTTAATGTCGGCCTAGTTTCAAATGGGTATTGCAGGGCATGAATCTACGCTCACGAGTGCATTGGAAGAACTTGTTTTCAGCTCTGTACATACAAGGTCCAAGGACAAACATAACCGTCTGCTATTGGGCAGGTTTTCTGTTATAGCTTTAACTGTTTTTTTTTTCTTAGGAAACCAACATCTAAGTTTGCATTCATTTAGAAAGCAGAGTATACCTCTAGGAGCGATATTTCTTTGGTCAAACGGTTCAATTCGACCTGCTTCCGATGCTTCCCTCGGATGTCTGGATAAGCACAATGGCGCGCTGAATGGGATGGCGAGGTTTCCAATTCCGGAGCATTGGGCTTCCTCATTTTGCTTTTGCTAATCATAGACAGGGAAGGGAATCCCCACCTGGACACTTCTATGCCATGGTGTGTCCTGAAATACGCAAAGAAGGAAGGACCCTCTTCTTCCAAACGATTTTGGACTTTGGGTATGTCTGTCGTTGAATGTCACGTGGAAATGACTCTTCCAGGAGGGTACTATATTTCGCAGTCTGACACAACTGCATGCAACATCGTTATCATTTACCTGCCTTTTTTTTTTCTTGAAATCGGGTAATCTCGTACTACACTCTTATTCTCAAGTCAAAACACACCAGGGACACCTAGATCCCATCTCACCATGATGAAATCTAATGATTCTGCTCGTGAGCAGCTGTTTTCAGCCCAAATCCATATAGATTTGCGCCATATTTGCAGATAGCCATTAACGTGATTCATATTGATTTAGAAAGTCAATGTCTCTTATTCGTATTTTGAATTTGTGTTTTTAAATATCTTTTAATTAATTTTATTTAAAATTTAAAGAGAGAGGGTTGAAATTATAAATTTAAAATATTAAATTTATATAATCTAAATATCATAAAAAGAATAAAACTAAAAATATTAAATTTATTGAGATTTATTTCGATATCGCGCGGAGCTGGAGCTGGAGCGGAGCGAAGACGACCTAGCCTCCTGTGAGCTGTTGCTGCGCCGCCGCCGCCTCGGCCTGGGCTGCGAGGCCTGCTATCTGGGCCTTGGCAGCAGCCATGGCCCATCTAGATCCTTCCCTTGGGGACGCGGAGAAAGCATTTTCTGATCTGGTAAAGTCCCTTCCCCCTGCCCGACCGAAACCTTCAACTTCAAAATTTGTTAAGAAGCTGGATATTCTTCAAGAAGTGCAGCTGCCTCCATCTCTTCCTCGAATGGCAGCTCTATCTCTAGCAGAAAAAGGTCTTATAAGATAGTTCACAGGCTTATGGCCTTCTCCAAAAACAATTCAGCGATGGGTGGAAAGAAACTGGTCCGATAAAATACAAGGAAAGATTTCAATTCGTTTCTGTGGCAAAGGTTACTATACCTTTCATTTTGAAACCAAAGAAGACAAGGACCTGATATTCAGGAACGGACCCTATTTCATGGATTCGCGAGGGTTATATCTCAACAAATGGACCCCTGATTTCGACCCTGAGCTAGACATCCCCAATGCGGTTCCGGTTTGGGTCCGTCTTCCCCATCTGCCCTTGCATTGCTGGGGAGACGAATCAGTCAAAGCAATCGGGAATGCAGTAGGAAAATATATTGACAGAAGTGAGCCCAAAGACAACATGCAAGCCTGTGCAAGGATCTGCGTAGAAGTGGACCTCGGGAAAGGACTGCCGGAGGCCATCAAGCTGAAGGTGGACGAGTGGAGCTACATACAGCAGCTAGACTACGAGCAAATACCCTTTAAATGCAAGGTATGTCATGAATACGGTCATTTCGCTAATAGATGCACTAAGGTAACCAATCTGGAATCAGAAGACCAAGGAGGACAATGGGAAACTGTGAGAAAGAAGAAAGCAGCACCTCCGTCCAAACCTGAACCTTCCACTGAACAGCCGGGCTCTTCCTCCCTTCACCCCAATTCGCCTCCTTCCAAACCTTCTGGCCCTTCCCAAAACCCCCCCTTCCCTTCATCCTCAAACCCTTTTCTTATTTTATCTTCTGAAGATCCCCAATCTGAGCAGCCTTCCCTTGATCTGTCTGATCCCCCCATAATCACCTCGATCCTCTCTCAGCCCTCCTCTGACCCTCCCCCTCCCAGAACCACTAGAAGTTCTTCCAAAGATATTGGTGCCTCAAGTGACCTCCATAAGAAACTTGGACCAGGGCGAAAGACAGCCAAACAGCATCGTGAAGAAAGTACGCAAAAGGATATCGCCCTCGGGATCCAAACTCCAATGGACTCCTTCATTACAGGATCCCAAGAGAAAGAATCATCAGGAAAAGACCATGAGAGGCGAGCACCTCCTCGCTCAAATGCCCCATGATGAAGCTCTTATCTTGGAACAGTAGGGGCATGGGGCACCCCTCCAAATCAGCTGCCTTACGAGATCTTCTCCAAACAGAAAGACCTAAAATTATTCTGATTCAAGAAACCAAACAAAGTCAAAGTGAAATGCAGAAAATTGTAGATGCTCAAAAAAAAATTTCAGGGACCAGCAGCGATTCCAAAGGAGCATCTGGAGGAATTACAGTCATGTGGAATAGCCAACACTGGGATTGTAAGTCATCCTTTCTCAATCAAAATTGGTTAAAGATTAATTTAAGCCACAAAGATGAGAGCTGTGATCTCATCATCTACAATGTCTATATTCCCAATCAGTACCAAGAAAAGGAACAGTGTTGGAAAGAATTGAAAGAAGACATAGATAATGAACAGAATCCAAATATCATTCTAGCTGGAGACTTTAACTTAGTCCTCCACGCGAATGAGAAAAGAGGGGGCAATTTTCTTCACGACCCCTTCAGAAGCCAGCTGGAAGGAATAATGTCTGATCATGAGTTGATGGACATTATCCCAAAAAATTGAAAATATACTTGGAATAATATAAGGTTGGGGCCAGGCAATATCATGGAACGACTGGATAGAATTCTGGTTAATATCTCCTTGTTGTCCTCTTTTGCTGCGGGTCACACCAAAGTTCTCAACTCTACGTCTCGGACCACTTTCCCATTATACTCACGCTGGACTCCCATTCTCAGCTGGGACCGATTCCGTTCAGGTATAATCCCCTCTGGCGAAGTAACGCTGAGGCTGCAGCTATTATAGAAGCAACTTGGAATCACCACGTTGAAGGCTCTCCTAGCTATATCTGGGAAACGAAAATTAAAAACACAAGGAAAGCTCTCAAAGATTGGGCCAAAGTCAGTTATAAAGAGCCAGAAAAAATTAAAAAAAAAAATTACAGCAAGACTTGGAGGAGATTCAAACCCAAATTGAGCAGCAAGGGCTCACTCACCAATTAAAAAATAAGGAATGGGAAGCTCAAGGGCAGCTAATGCGCATTAAGAGAGAGGAAGAAATCAAGTGGAGAATTAAATCAAGACAGTTGTGGCTGAAAGAAGGGGACAAAAACACGGCTTACTTTCACAAGCAAGCCACAGTCAGGAAGGTAAGGAACAATGTCAATGCAATTACAGATAGCCAAGGCAGTCAACATAATGACCAAGAATCCATTAAAAGAGCTGCCTCCCTTCACTTCAAAAGCCTCCTTTCGGAAAATCAAGAAGAATCTGACTATGCCGCGCTGCTACAGCATCTTCCAAAAGGCATCTCTCAAGAGATGAATGACAGTCTAAATCATGAAATAACGGAGGAGGAAATCAGAAAAGCCATTTGGACCCTACAACCGGACAAGTCTCCAGGCCCAGATGGCTTTCCAATTAATTTCTACAGGGACTATTGGCACTTAATTAAAAAAGACCTTGCAAAGATGTTGCGGGGAATCCAAAGAAAAGGGAAAATGGGGAGCTTCACAAACTCAACCTTCCTTGCTCTTATCCCCAAGGAAAATCGGCCCATATCCTTTTCCAGGTTTCGCCCAATATCTCTGTGTAACTCCTCGTATAAGATTTTCACGAAAATCATAGCCTCTAGACTCCAACCCCTCCTTCCTTCCCTTATCTCAGAAAACCAAGGAGGTTTCCTCTCTAATAGGCAAATCCACGACACAATTACTTTGGTCCAAGAAGCCATTCACTCTAGCATAACAAGACAAGAGAAAGGTTTCGTTCTCAAGCTCGACTTAGCCAATGCTTTTGACAGAGTAAGACACTCCTTCTTGTTCGCTGTTTTGAGAAAAATGGGTTTCAATTCTGCCTTTATCAGTACCATCGCAGCTTGCATTTCAGGCCCCTGGATTTCTCCCTTGATTAATGGGCGCCCTTGTGAAGCCTTCCAATCCTCTCGAGGGTTAAGGCAAGGCTGCCCTCTCTCTCCTTATCTCTTTATTCTGATGGCTGAATCCTTTAGCAGAGCCCTAGATCACAACAGAAGAATGGGCCTCATCTCAGGCATCAAATTTGGAAATGGAGTCAAGAACATCAACCACTCCCAATTCGCTGATGACACCCTTTTGATTGGGGGAGCTTCCACTACCATTGCAAGGCGATTCAAAACTCTCCTCGATCAATTTATGGAGTACTCGGGGGGAGAGATCAATTTCCATAAAAGTTGCATCTATGGCTGGAATATTTCCAACCAAACAGCTCACAGCATAGCCAGCATCTTTGGAGTCGTCTACAAAGCAAACTGGGACCACTTCACCTACCTTGGGATGCCGGTGAGTATGGGCCCGTTAAAGGCTGCTACATGGAATGAAATAATTGATAAAGTCAAGCGGAAGATCCAATAATGGGGAACCCAATGGCTCAATCCAGCAGGCAAAATAATTCTCCTTAAATCAGGTATATCCTCCCTTCCTCTTTATCGTTTTACACTTTATCAAGCTCCTGCTACCTTTCATCACATGCTGGAAATCGCCCTTCGAAATTTCTTATGGCAAGGAGGGAAAAAAGAAAAAAATAGATTTAATTTGGTAAGCTGGAAAAGTGTAATCCAATCCTAGGACAGAGGTGGTTTGGGAATTAGAGCCCCCAAAATCCTAAATCTGGCATTCGGAATCAAAATAGCTTGGAGGCTAATCAATGAGCCCACAGCCTGGTGGAAACAAGTTTTAGAATGCAAATACCTCAACAGCAAAAGGCAAAAACTTCTTGAAACAGATATTCCCAATAGAGATGCTACCAAAATTTGGCAACTCTGCAAGAAAGCAATCTCCCATCTCATTCAAAATACTTCAAAGGTCCCGGGAGGAGGGGGCAGCATCGATTTTGCTTCAAACAAGATAATGGGTCTCCCTCCTTTAAATACAATTGATGAAGCCATCCCCCTCATACATCACCTCAATTGTAAAGGCATCCAGAGACTCGACCAAATTTCGAAATGGGATGTCAACACTGGAGCATGGATTGAATGGGAATTTCCAGCTACTCCTCCAGCCTTAGATTCAAGTCTCAAAGTCCTCCAAAATAATCTTCAGAACAGAGCCCCCATTAAAAAAGGAGCAGCAGACAGATTTCAATGGGATCCCACGGGCTCAAGCTATACTATCAAGTCTGGATATCATCACATCTGTAACGATACTTATCAGACCCCTATATGGAATCACTGGCGGATAATTTGGAAATCGGAGGCTATTCCCAAAGTTAAATTCTTCAACTGGCTGCTGCTAAAGGGCAAAGTGCTCACAACTGAAAACTTAAAAAAGAGAGGGATTATCGGCCCTTCAAGATGCCCCAACTGCTGCTCAGCAGAGGAAACAATTCAACACTTGTTTCTGGACTGTCCCTTCGCCAAGAGATGCTGGATCAATTTGTCTTCCCTGGGCAACATAAATTGGCAACCCCAACAGAGTATTTAAGAAGCAATCCTTGAATGGAGGAAAAACTGCCCATGGAAAGATAAGAGAAGCAAGATAGTAAAAAGAATCTGGGCCATCATTCCTCATAATCTTCTCTGGAAAATTTGGCTCACAAGAAATAAAAAGATTTTCCAAAACAAGGAAAGCAATGTTCGAATGACATGCAATAAAGCCCACATATTGGCACAAGAGACAATAGCAGCAAAATATAAAGGGAAAATACAAGCAGCAGACTACGCAGTGGAGGAAAGATCAGTTCTCAGGCACATTATAGATAGACCTGGTCATCAACAAGAAACTCAGAAAACTAGCAATCAGAAACGAATCCAAGTGAGGGAATGGGAGATCAGAATCCCAGCAAAAGATTACAAGGTATGGATTCAGAGAAGCAACTGTCCAACTCTACATTTTGATGGGGCTTCAAAGTCCAATCCAGGACAAGCAGGAGCGGGAGGAGTGATCTCAAATGAGTTTGGAGATGAAATCTGCAGCTATGAATGGAGCTTGGGAAGGAAATCAAACAACATTGCAGAGGCATTAGCCATTTATCAAGGACTAAATCAATTAAAAAATTTGGGCATCAGAAAAGCTCTAGTTTTTGGAGATTCTACAATTATAATTCGCTTTATGAATTATAACCACCGCTCCCCCAACAGTAATCTCCAACAACATGTTGATCGCATCAAACTCCTCCTCATGCATTTTGAATATATCAAGTTCTACCATATCCTACGCACGTTAAATATGAAAGCAGATAAATGTGCGAACAATGCTGTTGGAAAGCAGGAAGGTGTGCTAAGGCACAATAACAGAGAAGCCTTCCAACCCCTGCCATGACTCAGGAAAGTCTTAGTACAGCCCAAATTCGCGTGATCCTCATTTGTGCGAAGGGCATAATCTCCTCAGCAACAGGACAACCTGCAGAAAGAAGTCGTCCCTCATCCAGTCACTTCTTGACCTCAAATGAGGCAATCATCTGTCTTACAGTAAATCTTACTCATCACAGTGCCGGCGCCAGAAGTGAAGTCACAACAAATGGTGAGTACCTGAAAGATATGGGACAGAGCCACACTACTCCCGTGATCCCGATCTTAATTTGGCATCTTATCTACTGCTCAAACCATTCTATAAGTATCAGCACCAGCACCCAAAGAAGCACACAATACGATCAAGAGGCCGCGCAGCATCATCAGTTGGAAGTAGGCTCTCTCACCCAGCGTAACAGAAGGAGCGATACTCTGCGTCCCAGAGGGAAAGAATCACTGGTATTGCCTCCTTATAATCTGCTTTATTTTACTCTAACTACTGTCGCAGTGAACCACAGGGTAGTCCAAGTTCAAAACAGCAAAGCATCTGGTCCATTAGATCTTGCTTCATCTCATTCTGTGCTCTCCACTACTCGTCTCCTCCCGGCTCGGTCCGTTCTCCCCGCATTTGTCATCCCTGATCCCCATCTTTTTCCTTCTATTAATCCCTGCTGCGAGCTCTCCTCAGCTCACCCCCCTCTTTTCTCCCTCGCCTCCAATACTCCCTTCTACCTTGTCGCCCTTCCCTCCCTCCGATTTCTGGCCTATCTCCAGCCCATTCTCTCCTCAGCGCTTTTTCCCAAGCCCCTTCTTAATCTCTCTTCTATAACTGCTATTCTATTTGCGGGATTCTCACCTACTTTTGTCAGTTCTCTCAGAACTCATAATCACGTTTATAACGCTCATATCAGTCCCGCCTGTTTGGCCCCAGTTTTCATCTATCTCTTCATCAGCAACATTCACTCTCCTATGGCACGCAGTGAGGATTGTTTCCATTGTGCGGATCTTCAAGCTGAGCTAGAAGAAATCAGGACTCAACAGTCATTGTTAGACAGGAAACAAAGCCTTTTGGAAGCAAGAATAGAAGATCATGATAGGCGTCTCGATGAGCAAAGCAGGAGGCTCTTCGAACAGGATCGAATTAACACAGAAAAATACAAAGCAGAAATCCAGCTCTTTATGCACAAGGCGGCCTCTCTCGAAGAGCAATTCAGGCAACTCACAAACCGTTGCGCCCATGCAGAAGAGTCAATTTCCATCCTAAAATACATGATGGAAAAGATCACTACTGCCTCAAGCTCCTCAAGTGTCAAACAAGAAGCTAAAGATAACAACCCGGAGGAATCAATAGCTCGTCAAATCCAACACATCATGATTGACTGAATGAAATTCAAATGTACTTTTTTGTTGTTCTCCTTTATAAGAATCTACAGTAGTGCTGTTTTTAATAGTAGCAATCAAGGCAAACCAAGAATCAAGGGGGTAGCCACTTTTTGTAAACCCCTTGCTCTCTTTAAGTTTGCACAATCCATGTACCAGAGGATTCGAAATCCTTGTTTTTTTTTCTTTCAGAAATCAATATATAGCAACCGACCATTTCAAAAAAAAAAAAAATTAAATTTATTAGTAAGATCATAATTTTAATATATATACTAAAACATTTGGATTTTACCCTAATTAACTCCATAAATTTGAGCTTGTTCGGACTCGTTGATGTTTCAAACATTTGTACTCACTTCATATAGATTTAGATTTGTACTTCACTTCATAAATTTGAGCTTGATATTTGTGAGGACTCCTTGATGTTTCAAAGATTTGTACTTCTAAATAACTTAACAAAGATGGATAAAGGGACATTCATTTATTTCAGATTGCACTATTTTGCATTGTACTTTTGTGGGCAAACATTTTGAGTGAATATTTATTGTAAGGCAAAAAAAAATTAAATAGTGGGTTTTTTAATTATGAATCTTATGAATCTTAAATATAAATAAAATTTATAACAAACATAGATCCATTTTAGCTACTCTGGATCTATCGAGTGGTTGAGAGGGATCAAAGATTTTTCATTCTAAAAGAGATTTGCATATCAAGAAATTTTGATAGCTAAAATGGATGTGTGTTAGTTTAATTTCCCCCTTTAATAGGTTCAATAACATGGGTTCTCAATACAATGGGTCAATACCATGGGCTATTTTTATTTTTGTTATTATTTAATTTTTATAGGGTTGTTTTTATTTTGTTACTTTATTTTGCCCGACTTAAAATGTTTACATTACAATACATTAATATTTTTATTTAATTTTATATTTTTATTTTTATGTAATTTGATTTAGTTAAAATGTGAAACATTAAATTACATCTCTTACTATGCTAGGCTAGAGGGCACCTCTTACTTCAATAAAAAGTGGATTGGTTGAAGGAAATCTTGGATAAAATATAATATTATGTATCAACATATTTATATATATATATATATATATATATATATATATATATAATATTATATATAATATACTATATATATTTATATATATATATATATATATATATATTATGAAGTTGATATTCACACTTAAATATTTTTTTTGAAATTTATATGATTTAATAACTTAGTCATATTTTTGTTTATGTTTTTAACCACATGGCGAATCGGGTAACTGCCAGGCCTAATCTATGGGAGACCCATGATCAAACCTCATAGCTGCCACTATAACACAAGAGCATAACCAACCACCTGCAAGTCGGTATACTAAAGTTCCTATGCCTAATCTATGGGAGACCCGGGATCAAATCTCATAGCTGCCACTATAACACCAAGAGCATAACCAACTAAGTTCCTATGCCTAATCTATGGGAGACCCAGGATCAAATCTCGTAGCTGCCACTATAACACCAAGAGCATAACCAACTAAGTTCCTATGCCTAATCTATGGGAGACCCAGGATCAAATCTCGTAGCTGCCACTATAACACCAAGAGCATAACCAACTAAGTTCCTATGCCTAATCTATGGGAGACCCAGGATCAAATCTCATAGCTGCCACTATAACACCAAGAGCATAACCAAGTTCCTATGCCTAATCTATGGGATACCCAGGATCAAATCTCATAGCTACCACTATAACACCAAGAGCATAACCAACCACCTACAAGTCGGGTATACTAAGTTCCTATGACTTTAGGAAGAGGACACTCGTGGGAAAGGAGAATCCGCTCCTCTAAGTTCCTATGACTTTAGGAAGAGGAGACTCATGGGAAAGGAGAATCCGCTCCTCTAGCTGCCACCACAGCAGGTCATTGTACTCAATGAGATTTGAACTTCGGTCTCCCCGGGTTTGGCCCATTTGACTTACCATCAAACCACACATCATTGTACCATTTTTTTTTTTTTTTTTTTTTTTTTTTTTTTTTTACATGAAATTATATTAGGCCATATCGACAACTAATTAAATATGCATAGCATATTTTTTTTCTTTTTTATTATAGCTCACATTGCTTTTCTATTTAAAGAATATTTTATTTTTATTTTAAGACAGGCGAACATATTTACACATCGCTTTCATAATGAGTTGTAGAATGAGCCTCTTGCTAAATTATATTTTATCCAATGTTTATTGTCACCTTCACCTAGTAAAAAGTGGGTTGCAGAATGAGCCTCTTGGCTAAATTATATTTTATCCAATATTTATTGTCACCCTCACCTAGTAAAAAGTGGGTTGTAGAATGAGCCTCTTGGCTAAATTATGTTTTATCCAATATTTATTGTCACCTTCACCTAGTAAAAAGTGGGTTGTAGAATGAGCCTCTTGGCTAAATTAAATTTTATCCAATATTTATTGTTACCCTCACCTAGTAAAAAGTTGTTAGGGGTGGGGAAATACTGATTAAAATGTAATATAATTACATTATACCTAATATTTTATGTTGCACCTAGCCTAAATATTACATTTTACTCAATATTTCCCCTCACCCCTTTTAATTTTATAGTTGACTTTGTTTAATTTTAAACTTAAAATAAAAAGAAAAATTACAATAAAAAGCAAACGGGAAATATTGAGTAAAATGTAATATTATAGTATTATATTTTACCCAATATTTCCCAACCTAGTGAAAAGTGGTTGGAAGTAAGCAAAAATACTAGGTAAAATGTAATAATTACATTTTACGTAATATTTCTCCCCACCTCTCCTCTCACCCCAACTCAATTTCATAGTTAAGGTTATTCATTTGTAAACTTAAGAAAGAGTTCAAAAAAATATTAAAACAATTATTTACATTAATAGAAATTAGAGATGCTCTTATATCCTTGTGAGAGAAAAATATCATTTTGTATAATGCATTTTTTAGATTTGAGTTATAAACATGAAATTTATAATTCTCCTTTTTAAGCTACATTACTTGTAACAACCACGTTTAAAATATACAAATAACTACATCAATTTATATGATTAATAATCAAAACCCAACTATGCAACTTATTAACATAGAATTTCCAAAACACGAGCAGAGAGGACTTACCTGTGGCGATAATATTACTTACTTGTGATTTCAGAGTTGAACACTATTTGAATCCCGCTAACCGCAACAAAGTTTTGGGGACAACTCCACACCCAACCGTAGGCTAAGCTGCACATAATCTTTCTACAGTGGGCCACCCGCGAGCCCTCAATCAACATACTACTGCCAAGGAATCCTTTGTCTCACAACATTTTTCTCTTAGTCATCATCTATTAAATAGACGAAACCATGAAAAGGGGTCTACATGCACACATTCTATGTGTCAACATGCAACTTCTATTTCTTTATTCTAAGTTTTACTTAATTTAATATTTCTCTTAATTTATTTCTTTTTTCTTTTTTTTTTTGTTAACTTTACTTATTTTTACTATTTTTATAGTTTACTTTTATAAATATTTATTTAGAACTTCTAGTATTTATTATTTATTATTATTACGTTTTCTTTATTATTATTTACTATTTTATTATTTATTTATTATATTTCTCTTATTATTTATTATTTATATACTATTTATTATCTTTTCTTTAATTTTTTATTATTTATTTACCATTATTATATTTTCTTTATTTTTTATTTTTTTTACAGAAATGGTTATGGAATATTTATATTCATCTTGGCCCGAATGCCGAAAATCTGATTACATTGAGGATGTCTATATCTTGTTGCATCTCACTGCTAAGAATGAGAATGCAGTTGCAGCTTGAAAACTTCTTCCTTGATAAGGAATCTATAGATTCGATTTCAAAGATTTTTCTCCACTTGAAGATACAAACAAATTTATTTAAGAGCAAGCAGTGAAACATGGCAATAATCAGCTTATGGGATGGGTTCCCATGATTCTTCTTCGTCTTTCATCTTGACCCCGACAGAGAGGAGGGCAACTTTGTTGGCTTCAATGTCTGCCTCTTTATTATGAGTTCTCAGCACATGGTAGTAATTCAACTTCTGAAAAGTGTTTTCCAAGCCCTTAATTCTAGATATCAGCCTTGCTAGTTTAAGATCCAAAGCTAGGGAGTTGGAAACCATTGTGTTTATAATGATCTGGGAGTCACCTATAACATTAGCTTCACTTATATTTAAATCTTTGAGGATCTCGAGGCCTTGAAAGAGGGCCAAAGCCTCAGCTTGAATGCTGGATGCATGTCCAAGCCCCCAAGCAAAGGAATGAATTTTTTCCGCAATTGGATTTACAACAACACCTCCTGCACCAGCTTTGCCTGGATTTCCTTTTACTACCCCATCAAAAAAGAGAGTGTGCCTTGAGTGCCATTTGAGCTAGTCTTGAAAGTTAGTTTCAGATTTCCTTATTTGCCAGTCTTTAAGAGGAGGGACGTTTCTAACTACTGATTGAAATTGCAAGTCAAGGAATGATCCCCAAGCAATGTCCTGCTGGCTGAGATTAGAATCATCTTTTATATCAGTCAAGCACTCCTTTAAATGACATTTAATCTTTATTTCTAAGGCCTTGTGATTCTGATTAGTATTTTTGAAAAATCTTCTATTTCATTCTAGCCATATTTGCCAACAAATAACCTTTGGAAGGACAGCCCATGCAGTTTTGATTATCTGATTTTTAGGAGGTGGGCCAGGATATCTGATTGCCCAATTAGAAAAAAGATCAGCAGTGGAACAAGGAAGCAAAAAGTTGGGATCCAAATTGTGAATAAAGGAGAACCAGATCTGCTTAGAGAAGTTGCATTCAAGGATTAAATGGATTGTTGTCTCTGCATTTTCGTTGCACAACGAGCAGATGGAGGGACCGTAGAACCCTTTCCTCTGCAATATGTCATACATTAGGATTTTTCCATGGCAAAGAAGCCAAGCAAAGAAGTCGACTTTGGGCCATGAAGGAAAACGCCAGACACCCTGCCAAGGTGTTGGCTCGGGGGGGACGTATGGCCTCTCATTCAGCTTGGCATATCCCATGGAGACAGCGTAGTCTCTGGCATTCGACCCCCAGCCTTTCGAATCTCTTTTCCTCATGTGTGTGGGCGCCAAGCCATGAAGGAGGTCAAGCAGCATGGACCATTCGTTGATCAGATGAGACGGAACCTCAATACGTTTCCAACTTGCCCAAACAGAATCGCTCCAAAGATAAATATCCCACAACGAACACAACCCCTCTCTATCCATCCAGCATCTCAGCACTCTAATGGAGGCTCTCTCTTCAATTAGGTCCATATTCACGATTTTATCAGTCCAGATGTTGTTCTTTTTGCCATTTCCTAGGATCCAGAAGGAGTGCGCATTGATTAAAGGAGCAGCTTTAACATACAGTTTAAGGAAAGACGAGTTAGGCAAATGAATCACATTGTCTAAACAGCTAGAACAAGGACCTCTGAAATAATTTTTCCAGAGAGCCAATTGGGCCCAGACAGGCTTGGGCGCAATGATCCTCCAGATAATCTTAGCTGCCATAGCCACATTCAGCTGACAGGGGTTTTTAAAATTCAAACAACCCTCCCACAGTGGCTTGGAGATTGTTTCCCAACTGATAAGGGGAATCTTGTTTTCATTCTGTTTTCCTCCCTTCCAAAAGAACCTCTGCATGAACTCTTCCATTATTTTTAATATGATTGCCAGAGCGAGAAGCCTAGCAAATTGAAATAAAGGGAGGCTGGTGAGCACATATTTAATTAGGACAGATTTGCCAGCAGTGTTGAGCTAGGAGTAACCCCGGGCTTGGATCCTAGTCTTGAATTTTTCAAGCTAAGGGAGCTAGTCTTTGCTTGCAGGTCTCTTATGAAAAACAGGAAAGCCCAAGTATTTGAAAGAGGTCCAAGAAGAGGAGGCTACAAAACCCAAACATCTAGAAATAGCGGAGAGCAATGTGGGTGAAGTGTTCCAGCTAAAGATGTGACATTTGTTCTTATTTACAATGTTGCCTGAGGCCTCACTGAATTCATCCAAAACTTTTTTAATTTTAGAGGCAGAGGAAAGAGAGGCAATACCCAAAAACAGAGTGTCATCCGCAAATAAGGCGTGATTTATGTTTTTGACCCCTCTTGCAATACACAGTCCATTAATATCTTGATCTTGCATCTTTTTGCCTAACAGGAAGCTGAGAACAGAGGCTTGGATGACAAATAGCAGAGGGGAAAGAGGACATCGCTGCCTAAGCCCTCTCGAAGCTTTGAAAAAATCAGTGGCTCTTCCATTTACAAGAGGAGCAATCCATGGCTCCGAGATGCATGCCCGGATCCATTTAATGAAGTTTGCTCCAAAACCAAACTTTCTCATGACTTTTAAAAGAAAGCTATGATTTACTCGATCAAAGGCATTTGCTAAATTGAGTTTAATCACCATACCTTGTTCTTTTCGAAGAAGACTTGAATGAATTGCCTCTTGAACAAAGGTGAAGTTGTCCACGATCTCCCTTCCTTGGATGAAGCCTCCTTGATTCTCCGGAATTATTTTGGGAAGAATGAGCTTCAGTCTATTTGCAATTACTTTGGTGATTAACTTGTACCCAGTATTGCATAAGGAAATTAGACGGAATCTGTTGAAGTTGTTGGCGCCTTTTTCCTTGGGAATGAGGGCTAAGAAAGCGGAGTTTGTGCTACCTCCTATTTTCTGAGTATTTTGAGACTTTTGAACCATTTTGAGAAGATCCTTTTCAACAATCGGCCAACAAACTTGGAGAAACCTGGCAGAGAAGCCATCCGGCCCAGGGGCCTTATCTAGATCCATATCATAAAGGGCCTTGTTAACTTCATCTTTAGTGACTTTGGCCTCAAGAATCTCGTTCATACGAGGAGAAATTGCAGAAGGAATAATGTCTAATAGATCTGAGTATTGGTGTGAATCCTTATCTTCACTATACAAGTTTTGAAAGTGAGAAAACATTGCTTTCTTAATGTCTTCAAAATCCTTGTGAGTGTTGTTATCCTCCTTAATCTCAGAAATAGTGTTGAAGCATTTCCTGGCCTGGGCTTGTTTGTGGAAAAAAGCAGTGTTCCTGTCCCCTACTTTGAGCTAGAGGTTTGGATATTTTAATCTCCAGTATTCTTCTTCAGCTAAGCAGGCCTTATGAAAGCACTGTTGCAGATGAGCCTCTTGATCTAAGAGCTCCTATGTGACTATAACGTTCTCCATATGAGTTTGATGAGAGGCAAGAGAGGCTTTAATGACTTTTCTTTCTGTATCAGGCTGACTCCAACAATCCTTGAATGTTTGCATGAAGTCTGGATCCTTGACCTAGAGGGGATTAAATCTAAAGGGAATAGGACCCAGATCAAGATGGGCTAGGAGCTCTAGCTTTATGGGCTTATGGTCCAAGATGCTGCTAGCAAGAATGTGCATTATGGGTTCTAAACCTAGTAATAGGTAGGATCTTTGAATGAGAAATCTATCTAATCTGGTAGCAATATGACCAGGGCCCACTCTTTTGTTAGACTAAGAGTACTTACCGGAAGAAGGTTTAATATCCAGCAAGTCCCAGCCCTGCATAAGATCCTCCGCCCATTCCCTTGCCGCATCTCGAACTACACTGCCTCCCCTTTTTTCAGACGAGTGAAGAATGAGATTGAGGTCTCCAGCTATAATTATATTTTCCAGGTTTATCAAGTCTGCTTGGTGCCTTATAGAATCCTAACAATCCTTTTTTCCCCGACATTGATTGGAGAGTATACATTGAAAAGGCAAAAGATTTCCTTAGTATCCAGATTCTGCATTTTCAACCGCAACCAGTGAGTATTACTAGCCTCAAAGATGACTGCAAATTTGTTGGCATTCCATAGAGTGTCAATCCCTCCCAAGGCGCCCCGGGCAGAGATTGCTCTTGCTTCACTTTTAAGCCAAAGTATCTTGCTTGCTTGCAGGAAGACTATGTCTTCCAGCTTAGTCTCCTGGACGAAAAGTATGTCTGGAGTTTCTGTTCTTATTAAGCTTCTCATGGCTTCTTCCTTAATTTTACTCCCCATACCTCTACAATTCCAAGAGATGACCTTCATTATTCATGTTTCTGGTGGGCTCCCTTGGGGCCTTGGGGCTGATTTTTCAACATCATAGGCTTTGAGGCTAGCAGTTTTTCCAGAGTT
Source organism: Pinus taeda (assembly GCA_000404065.3). NCBI lineage: Eukaryota > Viridiplantae > Streptophyta > Pinopsida > Pinales > Pinaceae > Pinus > Pinus taeda. The sequence goes on from APFE031156385.1 coordinate 502,880, forward strand.
GGCTGGCTGCCTTGTAGCTTGTCTTTGTAAGTCTCCTACTCTCTTTATCTTCTTTGGAGGAGAATTCAAAGAGGAAGTACCCTCGCCCAAGAAAGTAAGAGGTAACACTTTGCTTAATCAGAGGAGCCCAGTTCCTATTGACCCATTGCTCAGTAGTTTTCGGAGAAGGCCAAAGTCCCGTGAATTGGCCAATGAGACAACAATCAACCAGAGATAAAGCTACTTGAATGGGGGTCTATGGAGGCAAAGAGATCTCAGGAATTTCGTCGAGCTTCTTAATGAATTTTGTTGCTTCGCTTATTTTCTTCTGAGGAAAACCGGCAAGAAGCTGGTTGAAAGCGTCAATGGCAGGAGTAAGAAGGCAAATCTTTAGGAGGACCCTGCGTCTCCATAGGATCACGCCTGAGGCCGGCTACCGCAGGGGCAACCATGCAACGGAAACCAAAGCACAGCTCAGAACGCGCAGAGAGGGCCAACAGCAAAAACCCTAGCCATCAATCGTATTATTATCTTGTCTTTATTGTTTATCATTTATTTGCTTATATTTTAATATTATATTATTTTATTTATTATTTTTCTTTTTATTATTATTAGGGGACATTACATACTCCCCCTCTTCGAGGAACTTCGTCATGAAGTTAAGTTGAATCATTTAACATTTTATTTATTTAGTTATTTATTACTTCATGTTTACCCTACACCCTCTGCTAAACTTGTATAACCAACACGCATCAAAAGTTTCCACAACACCCAGGAAATCTCAAAAAATCTTTGTCATTTTTCCCAACTTTAGAACCAGGCATAAGCCTCATCTGTCTATACCATAGCCCAAGGTTGGCCCCAAGGCTCACGACCGGCTCAAACCTCATCTACCCCAAGGCAGGCACCCGACTCAGTACTCAAGGCATCTCGAAAGGTTGGCCCACTCTCTCAACACTCACTAAGGTGCACAACCCCAAGCATTGAAGTCCTTACACCCCCACCAAACTTCAACATCCCAATCCAATATTAGGCACTTGGCCTCCTCGAGATGATCCCATACCCCTCAAGAGTTATCCATCAAGAGCTATACAAGACAAAGGAACCACTAGCATATGTAGTGTTGATTGAGTTTGTCCCCAACCCATATGGTGTTACATATTCTCCCTCGCAAGTATGGGCTCCCACAAGATCACCAAATAAATTAACCCTCTCGGCCCATTTGTGGATTACTTTTCAATCACCAGATCTCAACATTCAACCATGCATTAGTTTTGATATCATAGTATCATAGAAAATAATCCACATGCCAACTCTTGCATCACATCATGACAACATAACATCATTATTAATCACCACATTATGAATAGGAAATAACTGCATACTTTTGCACATCAAAAAATTTGCATCCAATTACCACATGCTTCACCTCATGGAATACCATCATAAGTTATAACATCAACATATTTGTATCAAGGATATATCATGAAATCGCATAATAAAATAACCACATCTCTATATAACCTCATATAATAACACCATAATCCCTATCCATATCATATTAATCATGAGCATACAACATCATTATCATAACAACTAAATAAATAAGAATAATGTGTGCATTATTATCATGTTACCATCATATCATAAAAGTTAAACATTGTTAACACTTCAAAAATGCTTTGCGATACACTTCAATTTGTTTCTATAATTATTTAATTTACTTTACCACTAAGCAAATGAAATGCTTCTCTTTTATTTTTGGTATGCATTTGACTTCACGACATAACTATATATTTTGGTATATATGTAAGTTGGATGCTTTTAAACTTTAAAACATGTGAACATGCAATGACTCTTTCTTGCTATTATGTTGAACTACCTTAGAGTGATTATGCAAATGAACTTGCTAACTATATTTCTATCCAAAAACCACCTTAATAGATATTTGATTACTAATGCCATTCATCCTAACAATTAATACGTTTTACATTATCATATTCCTCATTGCAATTTAAAATCTTAAATAAACACCCACCATCAAAATGGACATTTTCCACTATAAAAATAAATGTACTAAGAGTATTTTCAAAATATTGAATTTAATTTACTTATTTCTATTAATGTATTCATAAGTTTCCAAAGTGCATCACAAGCATCATCTTCTTTTATTAGAAGATAGACTATGCATCGTATCCAAAAGAAGGAAAAAAGAAGAAGATAGACTATGCATCGTATCCAAAAGTAGGAAAAAATATGTCTTCATCATTATTTATAAAACAATAAATAATGTTACGATACTATCATATAATACACTGTCTTTTTTTATTATTAATGGATAACTTTTACCCTTACCTAAAAAAAGAAGATTAAAGAAATTAAAATTCCTCAATATAAATTACTAAACCTTATCCACTTTAAACAATTATTATTACAAATTTAATATTTTAAATTTAATACAACGTAATGTATTTCCATTAAATAACAAAGTAAATAAACATGCATTACATAACCATGTCTTTTAAGGCATAACATATCATGTTGGAATTTAGCGAATCTAAACTTCATTAAACCACATTAAAAAGTCAAACCACATCCAAACTACTTTTCTTTCTTGCCACACTTATGTAATCATTAAGGACATGAAACTAGATTAAAGGGAGGCATGGAACATAGAAGGATTGAATTCGACATTTTTATTTTTCTCATGAAATTGAACATGAATCTTGAGTTGTGTTAATGGTGTTGGACCTGCCAACGTTTAGGGGATATCACCCAGTATGAAGTCTCAATTAGACCTCACACCGTTTGGTGTGGGAGTCCCATCTGATATGATGGCTCAGTTTCCATTATTTTAAAGATTTGCCTCGGCTCTTGCTTGTGAGCACAGGAGAGTGGTCTGCTTTGTCTTCGAGTAGTGAGGTTTGTGTGCCTGGTGGTTGCTAGTGTTACTTGTGTCAACGGTTCTTTCATAGTATAGGGAGAGGGTGGGAGTGAGTCCCAAGTCGGATGGGAGGAAGCCCCAACTATGTTAGGAACACACAACACAACAGGACGTGCACAACTTCCGGAGGAGCAGTCCACACAGATGCGACAGTCACAACATACAAGGAAAGATAACACGTACAACACACAACAAAGGAGTCTGCACGAGTGTGACAGTCGTTATAGCAAGTTTACGTGAAAGGTTTGTTTGATGTCTGGGGAGGTAACCAATATGGGCAGGACAACGTTAACAACTGATACAACACATTTTCATTAATATATATGTATTACAACAATTGAATGAGTTCAAGTGGTAAACACAAGTTAAAGCAACATGTATTACAAGTGTTCAAGATTAGTCTTACAACAGTTACAACACATGTGAAAATGTGCTGGCCTGTTAGTAGGATTCTGAATTAAGTGAAAGTTCTAACACACATCGTTACACCATACATCACTAACCCCATGGACGGGGCATTGGAGCCATTACTTACTCCTCAAAGAAAAGATTACAGACTCTCAAGGCTATGTGGGAGGAGTCGATGTGAAAAGTGCTTTGCATGTACAAATGAGGGGATATTTATAGCCAAGGGTGAAATTGACCCTTGTGGTTGTTCGACTTCCCTCATGACTATTTGACTTCCATGACCTTTCAACTTTACATGACTCTTCATATGACAAGCGGGTCTCTTGGACTTCCACATTACATTACATTGATTGACAGTATGGCCCACAGTAGAAATGTGGATGACATGATTCATGACAAGACTCGACATGACAACGTTGGTACATTTGTGTCGCTGCTAGTGAGCATGTCGAGTTGCAGTGTTGTTGGGTAATGGATGTCCTCATGGTGTGTCACAATTCCACCTCCTCATGGCAAGGTGTGTGGAGTCTTCGATGGTCGTTGGGTTCACTTGATGTTGCATTCACACGTTGCTCCTTGCTTCTATGTTGGCATGCTTTACAGGTTCGTCCATTCGCGAAAAGTGGATGTTCGTCGGTCCATATGTCTGCTAACACATCCTTGCATGTTCATCCGCCCATCTGTCCGCGAACACATCTTTGCATGATCATCCATTCGCGAGCACCTCTTTGCTTGCATCGTTTGTTCATCCATTGGTGAACATGTACTCCCTTTATTCATCCCATATATCGTCACACCATGTTTGTTTGTGTACCTGTATCTGCAGTCACTCATGACGAGATGACATCAAATCCATAAACCTCCAAGTCTACCATGATGCATGATCATTTCAAATGCAGGTAACTGAGAGAGAACACAAGGTTGTGAGCTCCGAGATGGGATGGAGGCTCTGGGCATTGCTGGTGAAAATTGTGCAAAAGTCACTCGGTAATAGAGACGGGAAATCTAAATCGATAGTGACTGTCCGCGGGGTCTGGCTCAGTTTGAGGACAAAACTGCATAATTTTCAGGAGGAGCAATCTGGGCTACAAGAAGGTTGGGCAGACAAAATCTGCACAATTTTTGGAAGGAGCAGGAAATGGGAGCCTAGCAGCCAAAACTGCGCAATTCCTGGAGGGAACTGGCAGTCAACTACTAGGATATCAGCAGCAAAAACTACGCAATTCCTGGAGGGAACTGACAGTGGGCTGCTAGGAGCTATTGGAGGGAAAAATTGCGTTGATGCTGGAAGGTTGGCCTGCTGATCACCTCTACACAGTTTTTGAGCTGTGTGGACTACTAGGAAGCAGAGGGTTTGCTCATGAAATCTGCGCAATTTTATGGGTGAGCAACCGACCGACTAACTAATGTGCTGGCTGGAAAAGTTTCGCACTTTTCTAAGGGAGACGGGGACAGGCACTGGGTGTCTATCGGTCTGTCTACATAATTTTCTCAATCAACGAAGCGAGAAAGATCTACAGCCTTTGTGCAATTTTTTAGGGGAGTCAGTCTCGGGGTGACTGCCGGGTAAAATTCTCAGGTTGGCCAGCAGGAGGGTTGATTGGTCAACTTGTTGGCAGCGCAACTTGAATGACTTGCTTGATGCTTCTGCGTTGTTTTGGGTGACAGTCGATCGAGTCGATGGCGAGGCAAAGGTCTGGTTGTCAGAGGGTGATCTAGTCGTCAGAACTTCAGCAAAACGACTGAGTATGTGAGCGAGTGAAAATATGCATACATGAACTTGCAAACACACACTTACATAACTTAACGACAAGAAGACTCAAACCATCCAGACACACATGCTCAACATGACCAACTAACGGTGTGAGAGATAAGCGCGATGCTTGTGATAGATCGTGGGACGACCGCGACGACGATTGCGTGACAATGTATATGACTCCGAGTGTGAGCGCGATGGATGTTTACATAATGAACACAACATGTACACACGAAGTGAAGACCTTGTGTATGACCAGAACATGGTCGCAAGCATGACATTGACATCAACATGCAAAAGTTGTATGTTGAATGATGAAGCAAGGTAGGAGCGAAGACTCACATGAGCTCATGGAGTGATATCGAGTGCATGCAGACATCAAGTGAAACTCTCAAAAGAAGATCTGAAATTGGATACAGACCAAAATTTTGGAGAGTGTTACAACCGCTACAACAAGTTATCATAAAATTAAGAAAGTAAATCTCTTTCACGATTTGTAACTTGACAAAATGTAATCTCACACATTAGGTACTTTGTCCAAATATACATGACTTCCAACTTATATATATGAGATTTCCGGGCTTAAAACCACTCAAAACCACTAATTAAAGAAAAACCACTCAAAAACATAACTATAAACTATTAATCTAAAACATTTAATATATATACTTAATCCTAAATTTGTACAAGTTAATAAATTATTACCAAAAAAAAATGATAAATAAAAATATATTTATTAAATGCAAGTCACTATCGTTGAAACGAGAATCCACAAAACACTAAATATAAAGAGAACAATTTGTTTTTGTCCAAGTCAACTACGTTTAACAACCTAGCTGATTTGGCTAAAGGCAAGACCAATAAGATTTTTCTCTTTAAGACCTTGAATATTTCGGTTTCACAATGATTGATCATGCTTTTCCATTCTTTCATGCGTGCGTATGTGTAATGAATACTTCGAATTTTTACCTTTGAAAAAATTGTTGACTTTGTTAGTCAATATAATTTTATGTAGCTATATATATCTAATTTAGCGAAGCTGTTATTAACTTCAATATCTCAGTTGTCGATATGTTCGTATGGCAGTTGGTAGGTTCATGTGATTAAGAAGATAGTTTTGAAATATGTTCAGCTATGTCTATACATTTTATATTTTTGCTATTAACATATAAACTATTATTCTTATTAATATTAATGGGAAAATAAGTTATTATTCTTATTAATATTAATGGGAAAATAAGATTGATTTTAGTAAACATAATATTGATCAAATGTTTTTCCGCAAATTAAGACAGTTTATTTAATTAAAAAAGTATATATTAAAATCTTTAACCATAACATATGAATTATTATTATTTTTAATGGAAAATAAAATTGATTTTAATAAACATAAGATTGGTCAAATCTTTTTCTACAAATCAAAACGGTCTATTTAGTTAAAAAAGCATATATTAAAATCCCCAACTATATCTTTACATATAAACAAAAAAAGTCCCCAACCGTTTCTCAATTTGAATTGCAAGTTCTTTTGTAAAACCTATTGTAAGTTATTATATATAACAAGAGGGGTTGCGCGACAGCTAGTCCCTGCCCTAAGTTGTTGTTGGTTCAAGCTGCATGTATTGGGTTCAAGTTGCACGTATTGAACTAGTAGCATATACTAGATGTTGATACTATCCAGCTGCAAGAAAACAAATCTAGACTCAAAAAGTTTATCTCAGAAGAAAGCAGTGGACAAAGGAAACCTTAAATCCGAAATTGAGAAAGTGAAATGAATTAAGTGTCATTAAATCAGCAGAGAGGTTTGGAGGAGATTGAAATCAATGAGAAAGTAAAACAGTTGGAGGAAAAGTTGTTTGAGTTGGAGGTTGAAATTGAACAACTTCAAAACCAAGTCTCAATCAAGCTTGAACCATCCAAAAGCTCAAAAAACTAGTGTTTTCTTTAGAATATGATAAGAAAAACCTCAACTGTAGGTTGGATCCTTGACAAATCAGATTCAAAATCTGCTATTGCTGGTAAATGCACTTAAGGATTTCAAAGAGATGACATTAGAAGCTCTAGTGATCAATCAAGAGCATATAGAACAGTTTGAAATTGCATTGCAGGAACTTAAATAATTAAGTAATAGCTTGATGCTCGATAAAACAACACCGGAAGCAAAGCATCAAGACATATATGAACAACTTGGATACTATTAGCATAAGCTGAAGCCACAGGAACAAAACTCTTAAGTGGCAGCATCAGAGAAACAAACTTGTTTCAGTTGCAAGTAAAGGAGCATGAATCTCTAATCTTGAAGAGGAACTTTTACACTTAAAACAAGAAAATTTAGTCAGAGATTGGTGAGTTTGATGATTTCGGGAAGCTGCAAGAAGCACTTAGTAACTTGAAAACAGAAAACAAGAACTTGAAGGCAGAATCTAAAAATGTGGTCAAAGAATATCATTCCACGCAAAACAGAGTGAAAGACCATGAAGAGGAGAAAATAGCCTTAGAACAGAAACTATAGTTATCAATTCCAAGGTTGAACCCTGAACGTGTCAAATTAAAAACCTGCAATTATTGTTCTATGAATTGAACAAATGCAAAGAGCAATGTCAGTTGCTAGGAAAGAAAACAAATATTTACGCTAAATTGCTAGATAAAATAGGTGGGCTTAAAATAATGTGAGAGGACTGCAAGAAGCATATGGTAGCATAAAAGCAAAGAACAAAAACTCAAGGCAGAGCATCAACCTCTGATGGATGATTGCCTTTTTGGGGAGAAAAAGCTGAAAGATATACAAGTGGAGAATTAAACACTTGAAGAGAATTTCCAACTACTTTTAGACGATTTTGGTGCCATTGAGGATAACTTGGCCCTGTTGCGGGACGATTGTCTGCTTTTGACGACAATAACTTCCGTAAGAATGATGCATCACAAACTATAACTGTAGTTCAAAAACAAAAGACATAGTAAAGCTTGGAAGTAAAAATCCAACATTCAAACTGAAAAAGCCACGTCATAAGTCAACCATGCTGGGCTAATTTCCACCATTAAGTTAGAAATCCGTCGAAATCCAAGAGATGGTGAACAATTTTGTTAATATATGTCAACTGAAATCGGATAAATAGAATATTATTTGCATTAAAATCGCATTTAAATTCGCCTCTAAATTTAGATAAATAGAATCTTATTTGCATTAAAATCGCACTTAAATTTGCTTTTAAATTCATTCTTTTAAGAGAAATTTGCAGAAATTCATTTCTCTTAGAATTAAAGAAAAGTATTGTTCTGGTTTACAGTTTACCTAATAAGAGGGTCGAGACTACAACAACGAAGCCATCGATTATTCTTAACTATATTGAAGGCCTTCGAATGTGTTGTGCGTCTGCGTATGCCCTAACCCCTCCCTGGACAGCACGTATGGTGAAGTCACGAAGGTTCTCAGCAATGGCTGAAACACAATCTTTGAAATATTTTATAGATTGGTCATAGCTCATAGGACGGGTGATCAGATTGCCTTGAATAACCGAGAAAGCAAATTATATTATATATTTTATTATTTGCATTGATTTAATATATAATATAAATGTAAATTTCAATTGTTTATAATAACAACTTCACTTACATGCATTTTGACAGATGTCATTGAGTAAGTTTACACGTTTTCTTTCCTATCATTCAGTCAGGTTACATGTTTTCTTTCCTACTCATAATTGTTTTGTTACATTGCAAGAAAATTATAACCCTTAAGGGGATTGCTTGCTCTCAGTTTAGGAGAGAGCTGACATGTTGCCTTGCTCCTAACGCTCATCTTGTACTAATATATTTCTATCTAACAGAGAAAGCCACTATAAGAATCTAATTCCTACTTGCTCATACCTTGAAAGTAATAAAAAAGAATTCCTTACCCTTACGACACCTATGGATATGGATGGAGGAAATAGGTTTCTGGTGCTATAATGATTTATTGTGGATCTAGTTGGAAAGGCGATTGAGTAGAAGGGTTTCAAGGGCGGGTTGGAAGGGAAAGGCAATTGGGACAAAAGGGGCAGACAATCGATAAGGGTTGAGAGCCTGATATGCGATCTCTTGGATGAACAGTGTGTCTGGGACATGGTTTGCAAGGTGTGAGGTGATTTTGTTGAACCCTTTAAGCAACTCAATCTCTTCGTGCCATATCCAGATCTTTTCGTGGCTCCGCCTCTCTTCAGGTTGCAAGGTCAAAGCAACAAGCAGGCCCAGGTCCGTTTCATTTCATCTCCCAGCGCGGGTTTATTCAAGCCATCCTAGCCAAGTTCTAAAGCCAGCAATCTAGCTAGCAACGACAGCAATCGTGGGTTCATTGTCTAGCTTACAAGCGATCCCCAGCTTCCCATTCTGCTCTTTCGAATTGATCAAGACTTACAGGTAAGTAAAGCAGATTTTAGAGAACCAAGAAATCAATCAATCATTGCTTTAACTAGATTCTATAGATAGCGCTGGTATCATTTGTTCCTGTCGAGCCTCAGCCCCGACTTTGTCTTTTGGTAAAATAGGCAAGCTGTTGCACAGGGAATGCCTTGTTAGATTTTGCAAGGGCGCAGAGATGAAAAGGAAAACATAATTTCATTCAAGAGTACAAGCGCATTCAAAGAAATGCAGAAGGGAAAACAATATTTGACTTTCAATAAAATAATTAGGAAGGATTACTCGCTTGACATAAGGAGAGAGAGGAAGGCAACAGAGAGCATATTGATAAGCCCTCCTGGTATTACCTGCGTACTGCCATTAAAGGTTTTGGTTGTACTCTGCTCCAAATTGAAGACTTCACAAGTCGATGCCCATATCCCCAGGCGACAGAAATTTCAGCTGCCATTGCTGGTTCTGGAAATTTCAGCTGCTACTGTTGGTTTTGCCTAATGTTCCATACTGGTTGGTTCTGCCTAATGTTGTGTTGTGTTTCCATTGTGTTTCCAGACTGGAAGAGGTTTCCACCCGCCCCACCTCACCAGAGCTACTTCAGAAACTAAACATTGAAACATTACTCGCTGATAATTAGTACATGCAGATCGCGTATGGCTTGCCAAGTAGAGTGGCTCGTGCTATGCAACCGCCATGTGGTGTAGCTGACGACCTGCTATGTCCTGCTGCGTTATATGCTCTACCATATGTGATGTTGCCTTATATGTTGGTATATACAATCATGTTCTTGAGCTCAGCTGAGCTAACATTTAATGTCGTCGACTAATGCCAACATTAGATTAGGTAGTATTTTTACGAGTTTCAAAATATCAAACAAACAAAAATTTATAACCTATTCTTTTAGCTTTGGTCCTTGGAAAGAGGCCAAATAACATGATAAATCAATATGTGCATGCAAACTTTGGTTATAGTTGATAAGTGAGGACTAAAACAACTCATATAATACTAAATTGCTCATTTCTGATTACTATAGTCCCATGCTGGGATGACGGGGACTAAAAATAAAGATTTCATCCCATGATTAAATAAAATATTTTCTCTTCTAAGGGATTATTATAAGATTTATATAACATGTTCAACGTAAAGTACTATTTAAATTTTATAATTCATTTTTATTTTGTTACTTTATTATTTTTTACTATATTTTTAGTGAGTTAAAATGTTTACATTACATTAAGTGACATTAAGTTACACATCTCTACCATATTTTAATTTGACTAAGTGAAAGTGTTTACATTAACATTATATTACATTACGCACACTAAGTTACACATCTCTAACATACGAGGCGTAATAAAAATGTATATATATAATCTATTATATTTATATATTCAAAATCTATAGTTCAAAACTCTCATGTTTGAATTATCCTATTTTTCTCTTACTTATCGAATTTATTTACACATCTGTAACATACGATGCGAATATAAAAATGAAGTATATATATATATATAATATATTATATCGTATAGTCCAAAAGCTCCTCAATGTTGAATTAACTATTTTGTCTTACTTATCATTTTATTTAATTTAATTTTAATTTTAATTTTATTCCTATTTTTTAATTTTATATAATTTGATCTAGCAAATGTTAAACAAGATAGGAACATCTATACCATATTCGGCTAGAGAGAACCTCTTTACCCAATTAGTTAATTGTTTCATTTGGGGCAATTAAAAATCATTCTTCAACATGGAAGGACTCGAGGGATTGTATCTTTAGAAGCGTGTTTAAATTTATTTTAATTTAATCAGTGTAGTTCCATTTGAATTTAAGATCTACCATGCTTTTAGAGGGAGCAAGTATCTTGAAATATTAATCTCTTGAGATGCAATGACATTTGATCTTTCTTGGCATTTGGTAGATCCTGAATTAAGATGGACTTCCCCCTTTAGATAAGATATATTCCACATGAATGCCATGGGTTCTTATAAACTTGGAGCTCAAAAACCACTTGTAACTTGACCAAGTCAAGTTTACATTAACTACCCAACAAGATCTAATAATAATAAAATATATATATATATATATATAGAGAGAGAGAGAGAGAGAGAGAGATTTTATTTTAACATAGGGTTATTTTTGTTTTTTATTTTGACTATTTAAATGTTATAAGGCATTACATTTACATTACAACATCTCTACCATATAGTGCAAATTATTTATTTTCATTCAATTTTTTTTAAATATAACACTATATTTATTCTATATTTTTATTATTTTATTTTTTTATTAACTATATTTGATTAATATATAATATTGTTTTTTCTAATTTTATTTATTAGTTTTTTAAAATTATTGAAAACTCTTCCCTTATATATTTAAATTATTGAAAATTTTTTAATCATTTAACTATATGTATTATTATATTTTAATTGGATTTATTTCTAGTGGTTGGGAGGAAAGATTATTATCCTCTCTCTCTGACTTTAATTTTTACAAGTGGTATTGATGAGTTTTGCTATAATGACTTTGAGCTTTACTGTAATGGTTGAGCAATCCTAGAAGGCATAAAAACGTGTATATTTCTTAAATAGAATAAAAAAAAAACATTGTGGAAATATATCTATATCTATATATCATATTATAATATATATATATATAATATTATATATATATATATAGATAATTGTAACATCCCCCAATAAAAAAAAAATCTATCTAATAATGATTAGTATCATTACTATTCTCCAGGTTACGTCTGCTCATAACTATAATTTCACATTGTTTAGCACATTTGGAATTTGGTTATTTTAGTAGTCGTAAGTATTATCATAAAGCCACTTGGCTTAATTTTCTTTTGTTATTATGCATACTTATGTCTCTAGTTGCTCGCGCCTTCACTAGGTTACGTATTGTTTTGTTGGTAAGGTTCAAGTTTTAACCTTTGTAATGCCAACATGATAAATTGTATTATATGCTTAATATTATTGTGATTACCTCGTCTTACCTTACTCTAACTTCACCTATAGTCACATTGTCTGTCGATATATTTGGGCAATCGAACCCTTGATGAGAATGGGACTCTCTCGAAGGGATAGTTGTCATGCAGAGCCTTTATCTCTGAGTCAAACTGGCATGTAACACCTATTGTATTTTCCACTATTGATCTATCATGGTTTTGATATTACAGTCATTGAGTAAGCAAGGTGGTTAAGGGGTACCTACCCCCTTCCATGACCTCACTGTTGATCATTCTCATTCTCTTGTCCACTAGCAAAGCTCTGTAACCAATCTAAAGTCGTTTTGGGTTCCTTCTGGGCTATTGGCTTTTGTTAGTGTTGAACAAGTACGTCAAGAGGTTCTACATGTTCTTAATTTTCATTTCCTTACGTTTTAATTTACAAAGACAATTTTCTAGTTCGTCTATTACATTTTACTAATATCCAGGCCCAGAGCTATGGCAGGATTGGCATTATTTAGAGACAGTTCGAGTACTAAGTCTCGACATTTCATCTATACAGGTAAAATAAAGTGGTACCCTTTTTCCTTTGTACAAATTTTGGTTTCATACTGTAATTTATTTCAGGGAATCTTGACAGGGTTTAAGTAAGGCTAACACTCATGGTTTCTCTTTTGTTTTAGTGTGGTACCTGCATGCTTGGCGAGAAATTAATTCAAGGTAATACAACCCTTGTCCCATTGTTCCCTTACCATTCTTCCATGTGCCTAAGGCCCTTACACTAGTGTTTGGTATATTTAATGGGTGCAGGTTAGGGTTATGTATCCCCTACCAATTAATTAGAGTGTTTTCCCTTTTGGAATTTATGGAGCTTTTGTTGCTGCGTATTGCAAGTTCTGATTTGGGATTCTCATTTTCCAGATTTTGTTGAAAAACACCTCATGTGAGCAATGATTTCTATTGTTTCTTTTGAGATTTAAATTGTTTATTTGTAAGGATATTTTAGTTATGCGCGCAACGGCCTAGCCCAAGCCTGCGCTGACCTAGCCGCCGCTGCCCCTGCAGATCCTTCTCTCGGCAACCTCTTGTTGCTGAGGCCAACCAGACCATGCAACTCTTTGAGGAGGGAGATCCTCACTTTTCCACACAGACAAGGAATGAAGAAAATGCAGAAGCCTTCGCATCTTTGATCGCAGAGAATGGAGCTCCAAGGAACAGGTCATCAGTCAATAAATTCGTAAAGAAAGTTGAAAGTATCCAAGAGATTTCCCTCCCTCTAGCACTTCCAAGAAGAGCATCCATCTCTTTGGCAGAATGCTGACTTGTTGGACAATTCATAGGGTTATGGCCTTCACCCAAATCAGTGCAAAAATGGGTGGAAAGAAACTGGAATGCAACCACACAGGGGAAGATAGCAATACGATTCTGTGGAAGGGGGTATTATACGTTTCTCTTTTAAACAAAGGAGGACATAGATATGATATTTAGAAATGGACCTTACTTCATGGACTCTAGAGGTTTATACCTGAATAGGTGGATGCCAGATTTTTATCTGGAGATGGATGTCCCAAACGTAGTGCCTATGTGGGTCAAGCTCCCGCATCTTCCTCTTCACTGTTGGGGAGACGAATCTGTAAAGGCTATAGGTAACACAGTGAAAAAATATATTGACAGATGTGAGCCAAAAGAGAACATGCATGCATGCGTAAGAATGTGTGGAAGTAGATCTCAGAAAAGGCCTCTCGGAGGCAATAAAGATCAAGGTTGACACACATTCAGCAACTGGACTACGAGAAAGTACCATTTAAATGCAAGGTATGTCACAAGTATGGTCATTTTGCAAATAGGTGTCTTAAAAAAATAGAGCATGAAAATGTAGAAGAGAAAGAACCTACATGGGAACAAGTGAAAAGGAAAAAAACCTACCAATAAGCAGAATGTGTCAAATATTCATCAGTCCCAAGAAGCAAATGAAACAACCTCTCAACTTCCAGCGAAGGTTACTCCTCCCGATCACACAACCCCGAATCCTTTTGAGCCATTAGAAGACTCCTTAGATCCACCCTCTCCCAGATCCCCAACCTCAAACCCCATAGCTCTCAAATCCATCCCCAACCCAATATCTTCCTCCCCTCCTCCCTCAGTGGACCACATTCTAACTAGAAATAAAGCCAAAAAAAATCCCCCAAGCCTGGGATCAACAAAAAAAAAGTGGGAAGGAAATCCAATAAAGAAATCAAAGATGAGGCAACATCAAAAGAAATGGCCCTAGGAACACAACAACCAATGGATTATTTCCTTCGGAAACAAATAGGAAGTCATGAAAAAACTCAGCAAAGAGGAAAGGGAGGATCACACCAACACAACAGTAAATAATGATAGTGGTCTCTTGGAATTGTCGCGGACTTGGCACCTCCTTTAAAGTCAATGCAACTAGAGACATTTTAGCCAAGGAACAACCATATCTATCTATCTATATATA
>APFE031156385.1:524921-567121 GCA_000404065.3 Pinus taeda
AAAAAAAAAAAAAAAAAAAAAAAAAAAAAAAAAAAAAAAAAATAAAAAAAAAAATTGGTAAGAAATGCATCTATTTCGTGAGTATTATTCGATCTTCAATTCCAATTATGAACTTCAATGGATAGTTGTGGTTTCTTGTTGATCCTAACTCTTATGGTTTATAACAGTAGTGTTGATACTATTTGTTCACTTACAATTTGTTTTGTTTCGACAATGTACTGGAATCTATTGTAATAGAATTAATTTTATTTTGCAGATTTCATTCTGCTCTTTTGTCATTTAAATTGGATTCATATATAAATATGTATACAATCGCTCGTCGAGCACTGTACCTTTCAACTGTTATTTGTACATTCAATTTTGCATATTATGTTAGCAACAGTGAATTCACATCTCGTTGTGTATATATATGTGTGTGTGTGTGTATGTATATATATGTGTGTGTGTGTGTGTATGTATATATATATGTGTGTGTGTGTGTGTATATATATATATATTAAACAACAGATTATGTAGCCCATAACTAATGGGTTTCTCTATCATGCTTACAATTTAATTATATATTATGGGTAATTTAGTTTGGCACAGTCTTTATGTAGAAATTCCTTGTAGATTCAAACTTCTTATGTAATTTGTTAAAACAAAAGACTTGAATCTACTCTACTCATTAATGGAAACAATTAATCGATCGAGAAATCACAACATAAACATGAGACAAGATTCAATCACATGTGCTCATAGATTTATCTAAGGGGAAAGAAATTTCTCAAAAACCCTTCCTATATGTATTGCATTAGTCAAAAAAATAGAGAAGAAATATAATCCTTGCTCGAGCGCGAGCAACCTCTGCACTAGTATAATCTATCTCACTGCTTCCTAGACAAGCTTTGGTCAATACTTAACCAAATCAAAGCCTTCCCCAGTCCCTATTTCCTTGTGTTGTTCCTCAAGGAATTATCCCCCTATTAATTAGGGAAAATCCCAATTAGAATTGTGCAATCCTTGTAGCCCCCTTCTCTGACTGCATGCACCACCTGTGCAATTTGGACTTGTCTACAACTGATAATACACTACCCTTGAACTCCAACTAGATAACTCGAATTATCTGGATGCATGAGTTAATTTAGGTTAATTGATCAGTTCAACTGGATGATAACTCAGTGTGAAAAAACTTACACACCCTTGACTTAACCTCCACTGGTTCTACTAACAATGAGAACTAGTTACACTAACAATAAATCAAATTAACTGAACTAGATTGCTATAAATTAGAAATAAATCATAACTAAACATAATTCAAGTGTCTCCAACTTGAATTAACTGATTTAACTGAGTGATAAGTGCCATATCACTTTAGTTAAATTCCTCCAAGTATTTTTATGAAATTAGAATTTGAATCTCTCTTAATTAATTTTGGGCAAAATTAAATCAGGAATTTCTTGCTGCATTTTCAACACTCCCTCTCAACAAGAAAGGGATTCACATCTACCTCAATCTAGCACCTTTGGAATGTACCACATGCAAAATTTCTTTATGTTGTTGCTGCTATTGCAACATCTGTAACTGAGAAGCATCCAAAAATTAAAACTGAATCAATTGTGTCTGCAACTGTCTACTGGGAAACTGTGTTGTTGTTGACTCTGCTACTGAGCCTCCTACTTTGTTGTCAACACTACTCTTCACTCTTCAGTATTTGACTGACACTGATACTTATACTACTGAATACTACAGGCCTCGATAGCAAGGTAATGATCCAAGAGGCAAACACACCTCAATGGTCCTTGCCCAATTTTTTCCAACTCTTGGACTAAGGATCTACATCGCTCCACCTCACTCCTGGAGGTATAGTTGCATGTGCTCCCTCTGCCCACTTGGCCCAAACTCTCTCCCTACTGGAGATCTCTACTTGAGTGTATGTCTCCACTCAGCCTCCTCTTTACTTCTCCATTTGTGTTTGCTCCACAACTTCCTAAGTATGCATGTTGAGAGGTCTAACATGCTCCCTCTCAACCACCAAATATCTAGTATTTGCCTTTCTCCTCAAGGCTTTGCATGCATATTCTACCTTAAGTGCATACAAGTTCTTGACTTGAACCCCGATCTGCTTCACTTGACTTGTGGTGATGTGTCTCAGGAATGCCTTCCTTTGTTGAATATCACATCGTAGCCATGGTCTTCCAACATCGCTATGGAGACAATATTTTTCTTTATACCTAGAACAAACATCACATCCTTGAGTCTGAGAGGGGAGCCAAACTTCCTCTGAAATATGACAGTATCGATCTTGGTCACATTGTACCTTCTGCCATCTCCAAACTCAATGTTCATCTGGAGATATTTCTACTCCAAGTCACTGAAAAATTCTTTGTTCCCCGTCATGTGGAATGAGGCATCGATGTTGAGATACCACATGCTTCCCATCATTGTGCTCGTCATGCATGCGATAAGAGTGAAATCAAGCTTGAACTATGAAGCCAAAGCTTCACCTGCTACAACTACTGCAACGTCCTTCTTGCTAGCCTTCTTCTATAGGCATTTCGTGGCATAGTCCCTAAATTCATGACAATGAAAGAACTTGATTTTGGACAAGTCTTTCTACTTTCCCTCTTGGTTGGAAATAACCTCACCTTGGGAATTCTTCCCCTTTGCCTCCCTTCCTTTGCTGACTAATGTAAACTCCTCTTCCTGCACTATATCAAACCATAACCACTCCCACTATGGTAGTTTCTCTCTACCATTTACTGAATCTTGATAACTCTGCCAGCTCTTGGGAAGACCCAACAAAGCTATGACTGCCAAATATTCTTTAGGGATAGTAACGCCAACCTTGCTAAGTTCATCAAGACACTGTGTAAACTTGCTTAGGTACTGTGGAATTGTGTCATTCTTTTGCATCTTAATGCTTCGAAGCTTGTCCTTGAGTGCCAAATTCATGTGGTCACTATTGCTCTAGAAACAATATGTCAGTGCTTTCCACATAGCATATGGAATCCCTTTGTCGTGGATATTAGAGACAATATGGTCTTGTACTCCCTCCAATATGATTCTCTTGGCCCTAGCAACACAGTTTTTCCATTCTTCTAGATCTTGAGCATCAGATGTTGGAGGCTTCAAAATATCATTATCTATGAATTCCTTCAGCCCATTATCTTCAACATTGCCTCCATCATATGTTTCCAAGCAACATAATTTGAGCCACCCTTAAGGGCATACTCGATTCTTAGTCCATAGAAAGCCATCATGCTAGCTCTGAAGAATGATCCTGCAAATTTGATTCACCTGCAAAGACAACTTTGAGTTTTTCTCTCCTATTTTGATTCCTGCTATGATACCATGTAGAAATTCCTTGTAGATTCAAACTTCTTATCTAATTTTCTAATCTACTCTACTCATCAGCGGAAACAATTAATCGATCGAAAAATCACATCATAAACATGAGACAAGATTCAATCACATATGCTCAGAGATCTATCTAAGGGGAAGGAAACTACTCAAAAACCCTTCCTATATGTATTGCATTAGTCATAAAATAGAGAAGAAATACAATGCTTGCTCAAGCCCGAGCAACCTTTGCACTAGTATAATCTATCTCTTCGTTTCCTTTACAAGCTCTAGTCAATACTTAACCAAATCCAAGCCTTCCCAATTCCCTATTTCCTTGCACTTTTCCTCAAGGAATTAACCCCCTATTTCCCAATTACAATTGTGCAATCCTTGTAGGCCCCTTCTTTGACTACATGCACCACCTGTACAATTTGGAATTGTATACAACTGACAGTGCACTACCCTTGAACACCAATATCAACTGGGTAACTTGAATTCTCTGCATGCATGAGTTAATTTAGGTTGATTGATCAATTTAATTAGATTATCACTCGGTGTGAAAAAAGTTACACACCCTTGACTTAACCTCCACCAACTCTACTAATAGTGAGAACTAGTTACACTAACAAAAACTCAAATTAATTTAACTAGATTGCTAGAGATTAGCAACCAATCATAACTAAACATAACTCAAGTGTCTCCAACTCAAATTAACTAATTTAACTCAGTGATAAGTGCCATATCACTTTAGTTAAATTCCTCCAAGTGTTTTTATGAAATTAGAATTCGAATTTCTCCTAATTAATTTTGGGCAAAATTAAATTAGGAATTTCTTCTTGCATTTTCAACACTTTAAACTTCTTACTTGCATTACCATGGCATTTGTTCAATTATTTTTGTATCCCTGCCTAGCATTTAAATTATTTATAGAGCCTCTAGTTTGATTCCTTACCCACTCTTATTATTAATGTTATTACTAGTGCTTCCTTACCCACTCTTATTATTAACGTTATTACCAGTGCTTTAGTGGGTAGGCGGGATGTTGTCTCCTTTTGAGACTTTCCATTTGCCCTTCTGTAGTACGTAGGTATATATATTTGCAAAAAATGGATTGTTCCAATAATGGGCATATGCTTGTTAAATTTGGAACTCACATGTTTCAATACTAACCATATACATTTAACATAATATCGACACTTCAAACAACATATAATTTATCCTTCTATCACACACTAACACAATAACACTTCACCTCTTACATATCAAACCCTTACATAAACATTTTGTCAAATTCATAAATTATTTTACAGGAAAGGCATATCATTTCTTTATAACCAATCACTATAGATACTTTGCAGAAAAATCTTCATTACAGTGATTACAAAAAATATTTTATGTTTTGGAAATCAACAAATCAAAATACTTATTTGTTTCCCTCAACTATCTAGACCAACCACAAAATCACCAAGAAAAGGAGTGCTCCACCCAACCAATGAGTATTGTATCCACTACTAGAACCCCCCCGAGCCAATTTCACTTCCATAACAATTATCTGAACATTGACCATAATAGGTCCAACTCTAGACATTATCTAACCCCACTAGGTCTAGTCTTAGGGCTAAAACTGAGCACACAAGCTTTAGTTTGGATTCCACTAGCCAACCAACTTAAGAATCCCCTAGACATTCTTTGACCCCACCAGGTCCAGACTCAGGGCTAAAACATAGCACACATGCTTCAATTTTGATTCCACTATGAAATTTTCCTTAAAATGCAACAATTGGAATTAATTCTTCTAACTAATTAAATTATGCAGTTTATTTTGTTACAACAAAATAACAAATTAATCACACTGCAATTTCTTCACAATAAAAACGTTGCGGAAAATAAAATGCTAGAAACTGAGAAATATAGAGCACACACATAAAAACATGACACTGTTATTTTTGGACAATTTTCCTGGGAAAAATCTAATATAGGAAAATCGGTGCAACAGATAAGGGTTTTATTAATATGCAACAATGAAATTCTAAGTACAATCTACGGATGCCCAGTTGGCTATCCAATTTCAGAGAAATACTAGCAAAATCAACAGAGGGAAATTTAACCTCCTGCACAAGCAATCCTGGCTCAGTCTGGCCACTACGAACTGGCTAACTCAGACCCCTTTATGCAGCTACTACGCAAGCCTTGTGCAATCACTCACACACATTTCTCGGACTTGCTGCTACATTAGAAAGAATTCTCCGGCCCTCTCGAAAATTATTTTGGACTCTGGCAATTGAATCCTCGTCCCACTCAGCCAAATTGAACTGCCTTCTTGAAGCTATTGCATAGTCCCTACACAACCTCTTGGAGAAATAACTCGACCTCCTCTCTTGTCTCTCCAGAACTGGAAACCTCCTTTGAAATCATTTTCTCTACCCCTTTGTAGTTAGATAGCTCAATATGGCAAGGAACTCACACTACTAGCTTCTCTCTCATGTGTTTAGCTCCAACCCCATCGAATTCCTCTTATAATATCTCATTGGCTCACCAATGACCATGATTAAGTCCTCATCAATGGCTAAGATAATCTCTAGGTTTATCCATGTGAGTTTCTAGAGAAATCTCACCTTTCTCAATTAATTCTTGTTAATTGAGCCATCTCTAGGTGTTTCCTCCTGAAATTTTTTCTGGGTTCTAGAGTTCTTGCGTAAACTAGGCCTCTCTAACCAAATTCGAGACTATAACACCAGTCTGATGCTACAAAAATCAATACTCCCTCTCAGCAAGGAAGGTGTTCCCTCTATCTCGTAACATCATCTCCCATACACACCATTGATGTCTGAAAATTGTGACAACCTTCCACTATCCACCAACTATTGTGCTACTCTAATTCATCTGCCATTCTAAGTTGAACCACCCTACACTTGCGTTACTGCTGACACTGCACATTGCCTCCTACATTGTGCCAACACTACATCGTGGTACATTGATCTCATGTTGTTGTTGTTGCTTCAACTACTACAACTGAGAATGAAGAGTTTGAATCAATTGTATATATGGACTGTAATTGTCTCTTGAGTGATTGATTGCTACTAGTCTTTGTACTATCCATTAAGTCTATCTGCACTGCAACTACATTGTGCTCCTCATCATCTGACTGTAACTAGTACTGCAACCATCTTTCAAGAATTGTCTATGCCACATAACCTTGATCCATCTGCTACTGAATATTGTGGGTGCTATAAAAAGGTTATTCAACCAAGAGGAAACACATGTCTGATTCTCACCTTGATGGAACCTGCCTAGCTTTGCACAACTCTCGAGTCTAAAGCTCAATGTATCCCCACCTCTCTCCTAGAGGTATAGTTGCATACAAAGTGAAATATTCCTCCAACCTGAAGCAAAATTGATCAATATATGCAAAATTTGTTGCTTGATCCTGCTTCTTCTTCTTGTCCTTCTTCCTCTAAGGACACTGGGTGTTATAGTGACTGAACTCATCACACCTGAAGCATTTTATCTTTGATAAATCCTTTTTCTTCTTTTCTCCTCCATGTGAGCCTTGTCCCTGACTGGGACCCTTCTTTTCATTTCCCTTCGATGCAAGGGCTACATTATCCGCCTCCACATTTTTCAATCCTCTGCTGTTGCCACTGAGACTATTCTTGACTAGAGTAAGTCGCATCTCCTCCTATGTGTAATCTGCCCACAATCGATCCCATCTAAGTAGTTGATCTCATCCAGTGATGCCTTGGATGAAAGTAGCGCACTCCTCAGTGAAATCATTGATAGCTACACACATTAGTTCAACTTCTTGTGGCACCTCTCCTATTGTGGCAAGCTTATTCTGAATATCCTGAATCCTTGTAAGGTATGGAGAAACTCCTTATCCCTTCGACATCCTAGTGGTTCTCAACTTCTCCTTTAGGAACATCTTCTGATTCTTAAAAGGATTCTGGTAGAGTGTTGAGAGAGCATCCCACATTCCTTTGGTCATATTATTGGCCACTAAGTGTGAGACTATACGATCCTAAACTCCATCAAGGATCAAACGCTTCACCTTGGTTATCTCCTTATTGTAGTTCTCTAGTTGTTGCGGTTTTGTAGGTACGACTATAACTCGTTTTGCATACGTCTTCAGACCATGCTCATCTAGTAGGAATGAAATTCTAGCTTTCCAAATGATGTAGTTGGATGCACCTTCTAACCCATCCTGATCACGAAATCCTGTTGAGGCCATTTCTGCAAAACTCACAATTGGGAAAATAAATAGGAATCTCCTCCTTTCTTGCTTGGCTACCTACTTTACAATTCACACTCCTTTCTAGAATGTGATGATCTAGGTGGATATTGGTGGCCAGTCCCCTATTCCACTTGGACTGGCAACACTATTTCTTTCAGTTTCCTTACTTGTAGCACAATTTACTATTGTTGGCAGTTTTTTGGGTCCTGAAGTTCCAGAGTCGTTTTGAGGCCCTAAATGACATTTTTTTGGAAAATTGGTAAACCCATTACCTATGGCAAGGGTTTTTAATGAAAATTTGTAGTCCTCGAATAAATATTTCTAATGAGGTGTCGTACACATCAAACAAAGATCATATGACAAATTTACGACCCTGGGCAGTTGGTGTACCAACTAACCCCAATGGGGCCCACAAACTTTTGGCGCTTCATCTCCTAGGGCTAGGCTTTTGGACGTTTGGAGTTTTCACCTAGTTATCAATAATAAAAATGCCTACGAGCCTCATTGTAACACATTTTAGAGGCACGTAGCCGCCACATCTCTTCTTAGAGATAAGCTACCATCAATAGAGCTAGGTTATTTCCATTCTGCATGTAAACAACTTTCAATATTTTTTCTATTAATGAGTTGAAGTTTAGTTTTCACTGTAGCTCTATGTTTTTGTTTAAATATATATTTCATTTTGTTCCTGCATAAATATGGGTCAGTGGTATCAAAGCGGTTTTTGCTTTCTCTATATTTCTATACATGTCCCAAACGAGGTTAGGGTATAAGGAGTTAGGGCTTGAACTGGTTGAACCTTTGCAAGACTGGCCTCACCGACCCTGACGACCTCCCATGGCAGAAGAAAAGAAAGATGAGGGAGTAGGAGATCCTTTCAAAATATTGCCTGAAGAAGCCCTCAAGCGACATGAATGAGATGATGGACAAATTTTCCCAGATCCTTCGACGAATATTGATAGGCGACACATCTTCATCTAGCAACCACCTTGGATGCACCATTCCATTTAAGGTACAAGTCAATTTTGACATTCCCATATTTGAAGGCCAAATAGATGTAGATGTCGTAGATAAATGGTTAAATCTGTTGGAAGGATATTTTTTGGTTCATGATTTTTCCAATAGGGAAAATATTAGTTTTGTACTCCTCAAAATTTCCCCCCACGTCAAGGACTAGTGGTAAACTTAGTATGATCAGAGGGACGAAAGGGATCACTCACTATTTTCATATGCACCCAATTGGAATTATTTCTGAGATGCCATCAAGAAATAGTATTACCCTGTCAGGAGCTATGAAGATAAGCACATAAAATGGACCACACCGCGATAGGGAAGGGACCAAGACGTGCTGGAGTTCACAAATATTTTCCGTACCCTTCGCACGAAGTTGAGTATCAAGGATTCTGAGTGCAATATGTTACTCAAGTATCGCTATTGTCTGCACAAATATATCTAGGACGATATGGAGTTCCTGAACATATCCTCGCTTGGCGTCGCCTACAGATATGTTGTCAAGATCGAGCATAAGTTTAAATAGAAGAAGCGAGACTTTGGATCTATGAATCTGAAGCAAGGGAAAGGCACCCCCAAACCGCAGAATAAAGGATAAGTCCAAGGCAGGGTGACCCAGGACAACCCATCAAAGCCTCAAGCAAAGAATAACACCACGAAGACAAATAAGGACACAGGAAAGTGATGTGAGTTCCATAAGATCCCCACTCACAACACAAGTGAGAGTCGAGCTAAGCAGTCACTGGTGGCCGAGTTGAAGGCTTCATAGTCAGATGCATGTTCAAAATTTGAGTCAGAACAAAACAAGGGGAATGACAAAGAGAATTAGATTGTTGATGAGGAGCTCAATGCCACCATTACCACCACAAAGATCCAAAAGATTGAGCCTGAAGATGCAGAGGAAGGGGAGCATCTCTTCCACTCACAGATGTGGGTGAAGGGGTCTCTGATGTAGTTCATTGTTGACAACGAGATCCAAAATAGCATCATCTCAGCAGAGGTCATTAAGCAGTTGGGCCTACTAACTACACCACACTCACAACCATACACCATAAGG
Source organism: Pinus taeda (assembly GCA_000404065.3). Lineage (NCBI taxonomy): Eukaryota > Viridiplantae > Streptophyta > Pinopsida > Pinales > Pinaceae > Pinus > Pinus taeda. The sequence goes on from APFE031156385.1 coordinate 534,545, forward strand.
TGGATCCACCAAGGATGAGAGCGTCACGTCAACCAATAATGTTGTCTTCCCTATAGCATCAAACCCTTCACAGATTAGGTATCGTGTGACATTGCTCCTCTTGAAGTTTGTGTTGTATTATTAGGCCAACCATACTTGTGGAAGAATCATGTTTTGTATGAGTCGAGGTAGCTTACTGTCATTAATACTTTGGGCAGTAAGTTATACATGATACCAGAGGGAGCCCCAACTACCACTTTGTCTTTGATCTCTGCTAAGCAATGCAGTAAGATCATCTCCTAGATCAGGATTTTTTTTTAATTTTATTTATTTATTTATTTATTTTATTTTATTTATTTATTTATTTATTTATTATTATTTTTTTTTTCATTCTCAAAGTAAGAGGAAGATCGTGGCCACATCCATGGCCCCCACAGAGGGTTCCACCGCGTAGCAAAAGTAGGTAGATAAGGTCATGGAAGAATATAGGGACATCTTCTCCTCGCCCACAGGGGTTACTTCGCACTGTTAGGTCAACTATTTGATTGATTTGACTCCTAGAGTGCCTCTACCCAATGAGTCGATATACTGTCACTCTATTATGGAAAATGAAGAGATCAAGTAGCATATCCAAGTTTTTCTATAAAAAGGGTACATCTGACCAAGTTCCTCACCTTGTGGGAGCCCTATTGTACTGGTACAAAAGAAGGATGGGACCTGAAGACTTTTCATTGAGTATTGGGCACTAAATAAAATCACTGTTAGGAATAGATATCCAATGCCACAAATTGATGACTTTCTTAACCAGCTCAAAGTGCCCAATTATTTCATCAAGATTGATTTAAAATTTGGTTTATCACCAAGCTCCAATAGAACCCACGCATGTATGGAAGACAACAGTCAAATCAAAGGAGGGATTTTTTGACTGGTTGGTCATGCCTTTCGAGTTGACAAATGCCCCTGCAACTTTTATGAGGGTGATGGATGACATCTTGCAGATCTTTACCAACTCATTTATGGTTGTATATCTAGACGACATCCTCATCTTCAGCAAGAGTTTGGAAGAGCACTTGCAACACATTCGACAAATCCTTCAAACCCTGTGATAGCACAAACTATGTGCTAACTTGGAGAAATGAACCTTTAGCATGAGCCAAGTCCAATATTTGGGTTACATCATTGATGAGAAAGGCTTGCATGTGGATCCCGCTAAGATCCAAATCATTTAGGATTGGCTAGTCCTGACCACTCTAACAGAGCTTCACAGTTTGTTGGGCCTTGCCAATTTTTATTGGAGGTTTCTGTTGGGATTATTTCATATCACTTGGCCTTTGAGTCAAGTTACCAAGGGCGGAGAGAAAGTAAATTTTTTATGGTTTGATTCCCAAAAAAATGAATTTGTTGACTTGAAGCACTACCTCTGCTCTGCACCAATACTCACATTTCCAAACACACCACAACCATTTGAAATTAAGGCAGATGCCTATAACTATGCTATTGGTGTAGTTCTCACTGAGAAAGGGCATTCAGTGGCCTATCACAGTGATACACTTTCTAACACAAGTCAGAAATACCCAACCTACAATAAGGAGATGTATTCCATCATGCAGGCTTGCTAGCAATGGAAACATTACATTATGGGGAAGGAGATGGTCATCCACAAAAATCACCGAACCCTACAGTTTATACAAACCCAAGGGAAGTTGCAGAAAGATCACCATCAAAGGTGATCCACATATCTGCAACAATTCGTTTTAATATTAAATACAAGAAGGGTAACACCAATCATGTTGCAGATTGCCTCAATCGGCCCCAGTTGCAGCATTGGTCACTGTTCTCAACTCTTATGGCCACGAGACCTTTGGATGGATGTAGTTATACAAAAATGATCCAGAGTTCGCCACAACATATAATATGATCGTAAATGGAAAGAAAGTTTCATACTTCCACCTCCAGTATGCATTATTATGATACCTGGGCCACCTTTGTGTTCCTTCAAGTGAGTGTGCTAAGCTAATTTGGGAGGTGCACTATAGTTGGGTCACATGACACTTTGGTGTGGAGAAAACTATGATCGTACTACATAAGTATTTTTATTAGCCAAATCTCCGATAGGATGTTGGAAAATACGTCATATCCTACATTGCTCGTGTCAACGCTAAGCCAAACATTAAGAAGCAAGGCTTATATAATCCTTTGCATAGTCCTATATGACCCTAGGAATCCATATGCATAGACTATATGTTTGTCCTTCCTTATACCAAACATGACAATGACTATGTATTTGTGGTCGACGACAAAGTTTTTATGATGGCCATATTGGCTACCTACAAGAAGAGTATCACAATATAGGCCACTGCTAGACTTTTCTTTTAACGAGTGTGGGTACATTTTTGGATCTCGCAGACCATTATATCTGATCGAGATAGTAGGTTCCTAAGCATGTTTTGGTCGATCCTTTAGGCATTGTTGGACACCAAGCTCACCAAGTCGATTGCATTCCACCCCTAGATTGATGGCCAGACAAAGGTTGTCAATAGGATGATTGTGTACATACTATGCATGTACAAATCTAAGCATTTACACACATGGGATTAGACTCTTCCCTATGTGCAACACAACTATAAAATATCTCTCCATAGCTTGATTGGCCATAACCCTTTGAAGTAGGCCTACGATTTTATCCATTATGCCCCCTTGATGTTGCATTGCCTTTTGCAACTAGTCAGGAGGAATTTTTTGATGTTTAGTCTAAAGTTGATAAAGCCAATGGGTTGATTGAGTGCATTCAGCACATCCACCAACACGTTCATGACATCTTGGAGAAAGTTGATGCCAAATACAAACAACAACATGATCAACATCGGGTGCCCCACAAGTTTCAGGTGGGCGACAAAGTTCGGTTACATATGTAGAAATAGCACCTCGTTGGAGCCCATCCTAAGCTTCGACCACTTTGATACAGGCCTTACACCATTAGCAAGGTTGTGGGAGACAACACTTTTGAGCTCATTATACCCCCATTCTTTGGCTTGTACCTCGTATTCAATGTGGAACGCCTTCGGCCATACTTTCCACCATTGTTGGGCACATCAGGCACTGCTGAGCAATTGACACCAAAAGAGCTCGACCCGAACTGAATTGAACAAGACACAACTAATAGGATCATGGACACATAGATTAAGAACAATCACAAATAGAGGATCCAAATGTATCTAGGTGTATAAGCCATCTAGCTCTTGCACCAGGGCAAGTGGCTCACTAGGGACCAAGTTCAACAAGAATTTCCCCTTCTCATGGAGGCAGTCAACGTAATGGCGACCATTTCTTTCTAAGGGGGGAGGAATGATCTAGGTCGATATTGGTTTCCACCCACCTATGCAGCTTGGACCCCCAATATCATTTCTTTTAGTTTCCTTAATTGTAGCACAATTTACTCTTTTTGGGTCCCAAACTTCCGAAGCCATTTTCAGGCCCTAATTGATGTTTTTTTGGAAAAGGGGAAAAAGTAGCTTTTGATAGGGATTTGCAGTGGAAATTTGTAGTTCCTGGATAGATATTTCTAACAAGGTATCATATGTTTCAAACGAATATTGTATACCAAAGTTACGACCCCGGGAAGTTGGTGTACCAACTAACCCTAATGGGGTTCGCAAACTTTTGGTGCTTCATCTCCTAGGGTTATTTTTGTGGATGTTTGGGGTTTCACCTTATTTCTAAATAATAAAAAGGCTTTTGAGCCTCATTGTAACACAATTCAGAGGTATGTAATCACCACATCTCTTCTCAGAGATAAGCTATCATCGTCCGAGCTACTTTATTTCCATTCTGCATGTAAACAATTTTCTTACTAAGGTTTTGCAAATGGGGTAGCAAGCTAAGTGGGCTTGATTGTGGGGAAAACTCCACATTTAAGCATGCTTGAGCCAAAGGTGATCTGGGATGGGTGACCTCCCGGGAAGTCCTGGTTACCGGGTGCAAGCCCCGAAAGTGATGATTGACGCTATTATCACTCAGAATTTTCCTTAGAAGTTATCATAAGAAGGGAAAGACCGAGGTAACCACAAACCAATATTTTAAGTATAGGCTTTAGCCAACCTATGACTCAAAGAGGGCTCTCTCTATATGATTTAGCTTTGTTTGCTGGGATTTTAGGCTAGTTCTTAAAGTTCAGGGGGTTTTGGATTTGTATTGAATGTTGGATGGTGGAATCCTTAAAACAGATGGATAGAATGAAGTCTCTGGACCATTGGGCTATGGAGTTAAAGAAGGGCAGCAAAATTGGAATTAATTCATTAAAGGGAGTGTTCACAGCGCAAGCTAGTAGAGTGAAGTATAGGTCTTTAGGTCGAATGAATGAAATGATCTTAACCAAGGTGAGAGGGCACTTAAGAATCCTCAAACTGGGATCAAAATGAGGAACAAAGGATAATCATGAGCAAAGGACAATTAAGAATCCTTTACTATAGATCAGAGGAAAACTACCTAAACTAAGGAGTAACTAAGAATTCCTTAATTTAGATAATTGCAGAAAACATGAAAATGCATAATAGTTACAACAGAGTGCAATGAAGGAAATTCTGAGATATAATTCCATATTATAGCATTCAGATTTCAGATACATTAAAGATTATGGAAACTTTAAAAGAAAGATAACAATCACAAGGGAAAATACTTGTCTGTACTTCGCACTACACATGAATCCAATGAAATGTCTTGACTTTATTCATTAATCCAACTTGCTGGTCCAAATGGTGATATAATAGCTTATAGTCTTTGATCAAGAAAGTCTATAGAAATGTCTAAGAATCCACCCCCATACTTCGAATTGTGAAGTACTTATACAAAAAATTATTACAAAATATCTCAAAACAAACTTGAGATTTATTCTAGGAAATACAAATATCTTCTTGCAAGAAGATAGAGACAACTAATGAATTGTTTCATGTTGTACCTTTTTATTTGGTACTACTGACTTTTATGGTTGAGTTTGTAGCCCTTTATATTGGCTTGTAGTTGTGATCTTTCACACTCGGATCTTCTTCAATTTTTATGTTTCACCTAATACTCTTTGACCTTGATACTCTTTGACCCTGATACTCTTTGATCATGTTGCCCTGTTTTCATCTGTTTACCTGGCTGCATTCACTTTTACTGTGCAGTAACTTTTTTGCTCTAAATTTATCACAGTAAGTCAGTCATTTTCTCCCACCATTTTGCATCAGGTAACTTTACCTTCATCATTCTTCTATGGATCTCGTCAACTTCAGTATACTTGGAAAAATTGGGCTTGGTGAGGAATACATTTTTTATCTCATGCTCAAGGAAAAACAAGTTTTCAAATGTGTTGTACAAAAATTTTCCTGTTGGTAGGGCTTTTATGGATGAAGTGCTTGCTTGTTCCTTTGCCAACTGTCTGAGTCCGTTATCATAGTCCAACTGTGTCATGAGTTTTTCATTGATAACCAAAGGACTGGGTAGACCTATCTCCCTCAAAATTTGGAATTTAGCCATGAACCTATCAATGGCTATCTACATGTTGTGGCACTTTTCTTCTAAGATAAGCATAAGGTTCGTTTTGGAAAGGACCTTCCTTATCTCCAAGATGGTTTCAGTCTTGTCTTCTATGTTGAGTTCTTGGATTTCATACCTATTTTTGTTGTTGAGGAAGTGGATGAGTCTATTGGCATCCCGAGGCATGTCTCTTGATTCTTCTTTGACCTTTTGGATAGCTTTTGTAGCTATCTTTACTAACTCTGTCTGTTAAAAAATAACTTGAATTGATGGCCAAATATCCTTGACGTAGTCAATGATATTGGACCACAAAATTTCCTTGGTTTTCCCAAGGGGTTTCTCCAGTGTTAAGTCTTTCTCTAAGATTTTTATCCTTTCGCTCATTCTTTGGGCCTTTTGGGCTTCTTCCTTTTTCTTAAGCTGGGCAAGTTTGTAGTTAGTTTCCAAACTTGGCACCTTTACTCTCAATTTGTTCATTTTTGTAGTCTGGACAAACATTTCTTCCATGGCTTTTACTAATTCTGCTGCTTTCTCTCCTAATGCACCTGTTGTTGTAGATTCTGTTGTGACTGGCAATGTTGTGGTAGGTGGAGCTATAGGTGCCAATGAAGCTGCCAATGTAGAAGGGACTACTGTGGACACTGTAGGGATGACATCTTTGGAAGTTATGGCCATGTTTCTTTTCTTCAATTGAATTAAAGCATCCAACTCCTTTTTTGTCTCATTTAATTGATCATTTAGCTTTAGGACCAAGTCCATCAACTCCTCATTTCTGATTTGGCCTTCTATGACTTGTAGAGTTTGAGGATGTTGTAGCTGTGGTATTTTCAATTGCCTCTTAAGTGCAACAATATCATCGTTTTTCTTCTTTATAAGCTGCTCTGTGGCTTTTATATCCTTGGGATCGTGTCCCAATTCAATCACTAAGTCCTCTAAGGACTTGATCCTTGTACCCTTGGCCTATGAGGAGGCCTTCTCTAACTGAAATTGTGCAGAAATGTTGTTCACAGAGTTCTGTAGCTGATGAGCAGCTATGGCTTTACCTATCAGGGTGGAGTATATCATCTCTCCAGCCTGTTTGTGCAGTTCAATCTGGTCTATGGGATGGATATCCTTGGCCAACACTTCAAAGTCAACCTTTTTGAAATCAGATGCTGTCTTGGGCTATTGAGCTATAGGTTTGATGAAAGACATCTACAACTTCCCCTATTTAATGTCAAAGGTTGACATTAGCCTTGTTTGATTGGTAGGAGTCAGTTTCATGTACTGAGCATATGTTTGGGCCTTAAGTCTCTCATTTCTATCTTTGATTTCCTTGTATCTTTCCTTTATGTCCTAGTCTCAGTCAGCAAGCTTGCTGAATGAAGACACTTCCAAACTAAGTTGCCTTTCCAACATCTGAGTCTATGATGTGGAAGGCTCTTGCATGCCTTTAGATGGAGTGGTAGGCCTACTTATTTTTGCTTTTGTGTTGGTAGCATGTGTTGATTCCTCTATGTATTCCTGTTCAGAGGCCGGATTGAGCCTTTGCCTCTTGCTTGTTTCCTATTGCAAATTTGAGGTGTCCATTCTTGATGTGGAGGCTCCCTCTCTGTTTCTTTTTGGAATCTTCTCCTCATTTCGAGGAGTCTGCATGATTAGAGGGGTGCTCATGGCTCTTTCTTCTGGTACCTGTAGGAAAGAGCTGCCATCAAACTGCTTTTCCAAATCAATCAGGGCATTTTCTACATCTATTGTGGCGTTGTCTTAGTCTACTAGGGTACCTTCCACCCATTCTGTTTGATTAGCATATGCCTCTATTTCTGGTATGGGGTGGTGGATAAAGGGTCCTAGCTTGACCTTTTGTCTTTTCTTGGTAAAGAATTCCAAAGGGTCATATCTCCATACAAAACTCTTTTGGAACTTCATTCTCTGCAGAATTAGGTCTGCCTCATTCCCTGCCTCTTTAGAATTGCATATGAAGGGATCTAATTGATCTTTGATTTTGAAATAGTCCTTCTTCTTGGCATTGACAAAGTTGACTTCATCTGCATTGATGATTTGTCTGTAATACTCTAAGGCAAACAACCTCATAAGGAGGTATCTTGGCAACTTGTATGATGCAAGCATGTAACCATATATTCTAATTTCTATATGGTACTGATAAAGATACCAGTCACCCACTTTAATTTTCTTGGAAAGCTGGAGGACTCTCTTTATTTCTGGGCTTATCCTAGGTGGAGGATTCCCAGTGAGCATAGTCATGATGGGATGTACAAAAGAATCTATAAAGTCTGAGTAGGTATATGGTGATCTAAACTCATGGAAAGGTGGGGTCCAAAAGATTACAAATCTGGGCTGGCCCTTGGTGTCAAGCTTTTGGAGGGTAAAAGGAAACTTCTCTAGCTGATAGTACAAAAATAGATGGTATAATACAGAGGAGTATTTGAACGCCCTCTCATTTCCCATTCTTGTGAATTGTTCATGCATCCTATCAACTATAAATGTTGCAAAGTCATATATGGTTGTAGGAGGTTGTCCTGGGGTATAGATGGACATGAAAGCAAAGATAATTTCATCAATGTACTCACTTGTGGTACAACCCAAAACACATGATATCATGGCCACAATGTTCTGGCCCCATGGAGAGAAAATAGTTGCTACATATGGAGGGGGGTCCTTAGGGTTGTGTTTTCCTCTCTAATGAAGGTTTGTAATAGCTGGGCCAATTTTGCAGAGCTTATCTTGGGATACTGGTCCAACAGGTCTCCAATTGAGAGTGGGGTTAGGTTTGGCCCTGGTTGGAACTGTAGCATTTCATTAATGGACTCAACTGTGATGGTGAATAGGACCTTCTGGTCATGAGAAATTATGGTTCTGTGGCTGGGGACATAGCATGCATAGCACATATGGACAATTTTTGGAAATATGTGAACTTGGGGAAACTCGTATTTGGGCAAATTTGACTCCCACAAGCCAATTTCATCAACATGGTTGAGGTATTTGTCCTTGCTTTGGCAATGCACTTTGAGCAGGGGCTCTAGGGCAGTGGTATCTCTTATTTGAAAGTCCCTGTCAGCCAGGGGAAGTGGTATAGGTCTAGATGTGGAGTTATAATTGATCTAACGTCTATGGCGATGGGGGCAACCATAATTCAGTTCTTGAGGGTTTGAATTATGCTATAGGGGTAATTCAAAGTTTTTAGGGAAACGAATGTCTTGCAGATGGTTATGGCTCAGAGTGTTAAAATTAAAGTAAAATTTGACATTTTTTACTTAATTAACAATGTTATGAGGGTGAATTTACTTGGAATTTGGCAATGAAGTTGGTATTCCACGGTTAAATACTTGGAATTGGGTGAAATTGACTATAAATGGTGGTTGATGGCGGTTGCAGAGGTTCGTATGGTTATGGTATGGACTGATGAATGTGCTGGGCTGTCTACAACGTCTGTGGAGCAATGGCGGAGGTTTGTGAGCGAATTTGCTATTTGCAAGGGTCGCAATGGCTTTCTGAGTTCTCAATAGCAAATGCGCGAAAAGAGTGAAAAGAGGGTACTTGTGCTTATATAGAAAAAATGTTAATTTTGGCAGGTTCATTGATTGATGAACAATGGTTGTTTTTTGGTTAAATGGGGGAAGTGGTTTAGGAAGGCCATCACACCGCCTTTGTGGTGCGGGCGGTATTCAAGAGGGGTCGCCCGATTCCTTTCATCATTTGACACATAGCATAGGGGGTCGGGAGGAAAACCACCTTATCAGGAGGGTAAAGGACGGACATCGGGCGCGGCCGATATCACTATGGGCCGTTAGGTATGGGGAAGGGAGGATAAACGAGAGTTGGGCGATGGAGTTGCACGACGATTTACACGAAAAGTTTTCAGGGGGCCCCTGGATCTAATCACTGACGATATAGGATTAGATTAAAACTTAATCTCATTGGGGGCACTTTAATATGGGATTAAGGACTATGGGTGGGGTTTTAAAATATTTTGTGGGATATGGGGTAGTCATATAGTTTATAAATAAACTAAGGGGTGGGATTATTTACATAAAGGAATTAAATATATACAAGCCAATGGGATTTTCGAGAATTTTATATAATAAATCAAAAAGTTAATATGAGGTGAAATGAGCGGAAGGGGTATTATACTTAGGTATACAAAATATTATGCGATTTCCATACACTTAGTACTTAGGATAAATGTATTTGGTGGGTATTTGCATAAAAAATGTCTATCATGGGATTTTCCTAGGCAAAAAGAATTTAACGTTAGGAAAAGGGGTTTTGTGAGGGGGATGAATGAATTGCAAGGGAATTTAACACTTTTCCTTCTTAAGTCATCAAGCCGAGGGTTCGGTCCCACCAGAAGTCAGAGAAATGCTCTGAGCCTCTTTGAATTCAAGAACTATAGGTATTAATATTTTTATTATGAAAGGGAAATTAGTGAGTGTTATAGGGGTTAAAATGAATGATGGGGTGTTAAATAAACCATATTATGAACCATTGTTTTTGCTTTGTCCACTACTTATGCATTTTTTGAAAATTGCATTTAAGACAATGACATAAGTGCTTTTAGGCTAGCAAACCCTTATCAATCTTTTTATTTTCTTTTACAAAGTAAACTATCTAATTCTAACCTTATATCACCAAGGGCTTAGATCAAACTGATGAGCTCCTTTTGTTCACTCTACCTATCTAATGATTTGCCAAGATTACACTGTTTGGTCACATTTTATTCTCTAACTATATTCATAAAATTCAAAACATGGTATAATCAAGATTAAATAGTTTGATTACCTGGATTGTGGCATGAGTGACAAGCTGCACACAATCATTATTATGCATAAAAGTAAATAGCAGTGGAATTTTGGCTTTCACACTTTCATGGTCTCTTTTTGTCTTTTGGGGTTCATATATTTTCATTTTTTGACCTTTTTCATTCTTTTTGTCCTTTGATTATTCTTTTAAGACATACCCTCTTTACATTTTTTAATATGGAAAACATTTGCAGAAAGCAAAGGTATGTACAATATTACAAGGTTTCACCATAGTTATTCAAAATTATGACTCCTATTGGTATAGGAACCTAACAGACGCTATGTGATTCATTTCACTAGTTTCAATCCCACTTCTTCACCCCTATGAGCATCACCCGATGCAATGAGTGCTAACTGGACTATTAAAAAATCATGAGAAACTAGTCAGTTACAACTACCTCTCATGGAAATGGTCATAGATGAATTACTTACTTAATGCAGTTGAATCCCAAAATGATATCTAATATAATGCATTGTGAAAGCCCCAATACTTAATTCAAAAGAGTGAAGGGAACTCTACTTGAATGGTTCATGAGGCACAATACTTGCTAAGGTTTTGCAAATGGGGTAGCAAGCTAAGTGGGCTTGATTGTGGGGAAAACTCTACAGTTAAGCGCGCTTGAGCCAGAGGTGATCTGGGATGGGTGATCTCTTGGGAAGTCCTGGTTACCGGGTGCAAGCCCCAGAAGTGGTGATTGACGCTATGTGATTCATTTAACTAGTTTCAATCCCACTTTTTCACCCCTGTGAGCATCACCCAATGCAATTAGTCAGATACAACTACCTCCCTTGGAAATGGTCATAGATGAATGACTTACTTAACGCAATTGAATCGCAAAATGATATCTAATTTTTAGTATTTTGTTATTAATGAATTGAAGTCCAATTTTCATTGTAGCTCTATGTTTCCATAAAAATTAGTATTTCATTTTGTTCCTGCATAAATTTGGATAATGTGTAGCCATGCCTGCTAGTTCTACCACTACAACTGAAAATTTCATATTTCCTTCAAGGTTGAAATTGTAAATCCTTTAGAAGAAATTCCACAGTTGATTTTTTTCTCTTCCACCCGACGTTGATTTTTCTACTGCAAAACTGCTACAAAAACAATTGTGCTTAGATCTTCGCTATGAAAATACTGATTTACTTCACCAAAACTGCTTCTCGGCTTTACCAGTGCCCGTTGGAATTGCTGCTAGGCTATGTGAAATTTCTTGCCAACTGCATTGGTAAATTGACCTCTCTGCCCAGCAATTTGAACTGCCTAGGTGGCTTTGTGAAAATCTAGAGAATTTGAGTTGTTTCTCCCTCTGAATTAAGATTTTATCACTCTTCATCTATGAGCCACTGATTTGTCGAACTAGATCTAATTCCATGTGAAATTTTCCTTGAAATGTAGCAACTGGAATTAATTCTTCTAACTGATTAAATTATACAATTTATTTTGTTACGTCAAAATAAAAAATTATTCACATTGCAATTTCTTCATAATAAAAACATTGCAGAAAAAATGTTGGAAACTGAGAAATATAAAGCACACACACAAAAATATGGCACCGTTATTTTTGAACAATTGTTCCTGGAAAAACTCAATGTGGGAAAACTGATGCAATAAGGGTTTTATTATTATGCAGTAGTGAAATTCTGAGTACAATCTACGTATGTGTAGTTTCCTATCCAATATGAGATAAATACTAGAAAAATCAACTAAGGGAAATTTACCTTCCTCAATAAGCAATCCTGGCTCAGTCTGGCCACTCGAACTGGCTAACTCGGACCCCTCTACACCACTACTACGCAAGCCGTGCACAATTACTCATACGCATTGCCCAAATCTTCCATGAATCAACCTCTGACTGACTATTGCTGCTCTGGAAATAATTATTCGACCCTCTACAAAATTATTTCAGATTCTCACAAATGAATCCTCCTCCTGCTTAGCCAAATCGAACTACCTTCTTGAGGCTGTTGAGTAATCCTTGCACAATCTCTTGGGGAAATAACTCAGCCTCCTCTCCCAACTCTCTGGAACTGGAAAAGCTCCTCTGAAATCATTGTCTCTACCCCTTTGTGTCCCTTCTAGCTCAAATTTTCTTCCTTTGCTCAACCCTTATCACTGGATAGCTTGATCTGCCAAGGTACTCAAACTACTGGCTTCTCTCTCATGTGTTTAGCTCCAACCCCATCGACCTCCTCTTATAATCGCTCGTTGGCTCACCAACGACCATGATTAAGTTATCATCAACCACCAAGATAATCTTTGGGTTGATCCATGAGAAATCTCACCTTTCTCAATTAATTTATCTTAATTAATCATTTTTCCCTAAGTTAGACTTATGAAAAAATAATTACTGACTATGTAATTGAATTGAGCCATCTCTAGGTGTTTTGTCTTGAAACTTTTTTTGGGTTCTGGAGTTCTTGTGTTTCTAAGCCTCTCTAACGAAAGCCAAACCTAGAACACCTGTCTGATGCTACAAAAAACAACATCCACTGGCTAACCAACTCAAGAATCCCTTACTTAGCAACATCATGTCTCCCTCAACAATGTCCTGTCTGGGGGTCACAAGCTTATGACTTCATTCTCCTCTCTTGGAACTCCTCCAACCAAGTACCAAGTTCACAAGCTTGCCTAAGGTTTTATTCCCTCTCTCCCTCTTGGCTCCATTTTCCAAACTAAGATTATTTATCTCTAGGGAAAGAAATAATTGTCTGGTAAGTGAAATTCTCATTTAACATTTTTTCTCGTAATTTTATGGCTGACCATAAACAATATTTATTAATTAAATTTAGAAAGATAAACGTTTATATTTGTCACTTATTCATACTAAGGCCTTCAACATGGCCTACTGTTTGTCAAGTAACTTAGTAAACTAAAATATTTACTATTCATTGGGGGGTATTACATCTCCACCCCCCTCGAGCAAAACATCATCTTTAGTGTTTCCTGGCCCTTAAAAGAGGTTGGAATATGCCTCACACATAAAATACTCATCCTCCTAGGTAGCCTTTTCCAACTGAAGTGCTTCCTCTGCACTTTAACCTAGGTGATTGCTTGCTTATGAACCGTAATTTCTCTCTGATTGAGAATGCATAGAGGTTCGACCATGAATACTACGTCTGATTTGACTTACATCCACAATCATTATGGTTGTCATTAGCTTCCATCAATCACTATTTAAGAACATATATATATCATTTCAAACTTTATTACAGACAACATCAGTTGCTATTTATGTACCCAGCAAGGGTCATCGACATGCAACCCAACCCAATCAAGGGTTAGCAACCTACACTCAATAAAAGTTAGCAACATCATTATAAGCTCATGAACAATAATAATAAATCATTTTTACTTACTCAATGGATATTCCAATTGACGAGAACCTCACCATATGGTCCCACTGTAAAGCTCAAATCATGGAAGTACCAATTCCATTTGCACTACTTAAATCACATTTTAGAAACCATTTATTATTCTTGTCTTTATGATAGATTGCAACTAATGCATTATCATGCTTGGTAGCACTACTACACTTTTATCTTAATTTAGTGTTATTTATGCATTATTCATGCATGAGTAAAGTTTAGGATAACTTCATTTTCCTTCCATATTCAATGTGGCTATATTGTTGTCTACTTTGTCCAAGTAAACTTAGTTATGCCTATCTTGGGTTGCTTGTTATTTTCTTTAGCACAAAAACAAGAATTCACTTTGCAATATTCCTTCTATTTTTTCCATGTGTCATCCTATATTACAGGTTGTTGATGAAAGTTATATGCAATTTTGCTTCCGTATAGAATCATGGGATTTCTCCCTTTTTCACTCGTATGTGTATTGATTGTCTCACACTCACTATAGTAATATAGTATAATTCTTTTCTTATACATCAACGTAGAACCATGAATTCGCTTTGCAACATTCCTTCAATTTTGGCCCTTTGTCATCCTGCATTACAGGTGGTTGATGAAAGCTATATGCAATTTTTCTTCCATATACAGTCATGGGATTTCTCCCTTTTTCACTCATATGTGTATTGACTATCTCGCACTCACTATATTAATATAACATAATTATTTTCTTATACATCAGTTCACATTGTGTTATTCACTTCATTTCACAATAGGTTATTTACTACCTTTGACCTTAAGATCCTATGGACAACAATTTTCTCCCAACATGGGAGTAACTAATTACCTTATTACACCATTCACACCGTAATCATACTTGTTATCACCATCTCCTTCTCTCTCTCTCTCTCTCTCTCTCTCTCTCTCTCTCTCTCTCTTATAAGTTCAAGGAATATTTCCTTACCTTGTCCTCAAGATGGCTTGTAACCAATGATCTATCCTTTAGGCACCATCATAATTTCGTGATATAAAATATGCCACAACAAAATATTACCGAAATTATAGGACAATTATTCCACTTACCACTTTTATGACATATATTATCTTGTCCTTGTTCAAATGGACCTAGTCACATTTGCTTAATTATCCCGTTGAATAATTTTTTTTTTTTCCCGCACAAGTCTTGATTCAGAGTTTTATACCTTAGTTGTTTTATTCTTTTTTTTTTAAGATCTTTCCTAGTAGACCATTGGTCAAAAGAAAAATCTAGTATTAAAATAAATGACTATGACAATGAAAGGGTTGTTGAAAACAATAACACGAAATGTTAAAAATAACATCTAGAAATTCCAATTTAATTTGTCCTTGAAATAAATTGTGAATTAAATCAAAATTCTATTCTTATAGCAACTTGTAATAGTTAATTAAGTTAAATTGACTTAATTGAAGTAGGAAATTTGAGTTGGAAGTCTATCTAGAGTCATGTAGAGTGATCCCTAAATTTTAGGGTCCCAGGTTGAGTTCTTTTGAGTTGTAATTAGATAACTCAGTCTAACTGAGTTATAGTCAGTTAAACTAGTTCTAACTATTGGAGGAACTAGTAGAGGTCTAGTAGTGGAGTAGTGCACCAGTGCATCACTAGTACCACACCAGTTAAATGAAGATTCACTAATAAATAACTCATGCATGACAGTTAATAGGAAGACCCAACTGAGATCAGAGTTAAGGGACAATGTACTATTAGTTGTATAATTTTCTGAATTGTATAGATGGTGCATGAAATCAGTTGAAGACCTATTTTTGGATTGCACAGTTATGGAGAGTGGATTTCCCAATTAAATATGGGCTAATTCCCTTAGGGATTGCGCAAGGAAGTATGAGTTTGGAAGGATAGTAAATTGGCTAAGTGTTGGCCAAAGTCAACCTAGGAAGCATATAGATAGATTGTACTAGTGCAGGAATTGTTCAGGTTGAACAAGCATTTTTCTTCTTAGATCTTCTAGTTAATGCAATATAGATAATCGGGTTTTTAATAGTTTCTTCCCCAAAGACATATTGTGTTATGTGTGATTGATATTATTTCTTTTCTGCTTATTGTTTTCATTGATCAATTTTAGTTTCCGCTGAAGAGTAGAGTAGATTCTTGTCTTGTGTTTTAGCATGTCACATAAGCGATTGAATCTACAATAAAAATATACATGGCATTAGAGGTGAAGGCATTATAGAAGAGGAGAATTCAAGTTTGTTGTGCTGGTGAAATCGAATTTGCAAGTTCATACTTCAGAATCAACAATATGGATTTCTACAGTTTGAGACTTGAGTATGCCTTGGAGGGCAACTTGAATTACATAGTTTGGAAGCGCAAGATGGAGGAAATGTTGGAAGACAATGGCCTCAAGGAATTCATAGATCATGACATTCCCAAGCCTCCAACATCAGATGCTAAATATTTGGCTGAATGGAGAAAGTGTGTGGAAAAAACGAGAAATATTGTCTTGGGAGGAGTTCGAGACCACATTTTCTCGAGTCTCCACGGCAAGGATACTCCATACTCAATGTAGAAGGCATTGAAAAACCTATTTAAAAATAGTAGTGACCATAGGAAGTTGGCACTAAAGGACAAACATAGAAAGATCAAGATGGAGAAGGGCGACTTAATTCCGAAGTACTTGACCAAGTTCACCCATTGTCGGGAGGAGCTTGGAAGTGTTGAGATTATTGTTGCCGAAGACGATATGGTGAGCCTAGCTCTTCTGTGACTTCACAAGAGCTGACATAGTTTCCAGGATTCTGTTAATGGGAGGGAGAATCTACCAGATTGGGAGAGGCTATGGTCAGATTTGGTATAGGAAGAGATTCGACGAAACACCAGAGATAGGACCTCTTCCAAAGAAGTGGAAGAGGACTTTTCATTAGTCAGAAATGAAAATAAATCCAAGGGAAATAAGTCCCAAAGCGAAGGGGGCAGAAATAAGAAGGACTTGTTGAAAGTCAAGTGTTTTCACTGTCACGAGTACGAGCACTATGCCACGAATTTCCCACAAAAGAAAGAAACCAAGAAGGAGCCAACAGTAGTGGTAGTAGGTGAAGCTCTAGCTTCACAATTCAAATTTGATTTCACTCTCATTGCATGCATGGCCAACATTGTAATGGGAAGCATGTGGTATCTCGATAGCAGCGCCTCGTTCCATATGACGAGGAATAGAGATCTCTTCAGTGACTTTGAGGAGAAAGATCTCAAGCAGAACATAGAGTTTGGAGATGACAAGAGGTATAGTGCTATCGAGATCAGTGCAGTTATCTTTTAGAGGGAGTTTGGCTCCCCTCTCAGAATCACAGATGTGATGTATGTTCCAGGACTAAAGAAGAATCTTGTTTCCGTTGCGATATTGGAAGACCTGGCTATGATGTGATTTTTAGTAATGGAAAGGTTTTCCTTAGACACATCGCCATTGGATAAGTGAAACAAATTGGTGTGCGAGTCAAGAACTTGTATGCTCTCGAGGTCGAAGATGCATGCAAATCCTTGAGGAGCAAGGAAAAGGTTAGAGACTTGGTGGTTGAGAGGGAGAATGAATTAACTCTTAACATGTAGCCCCGAAAGAAGCCTCAGAAGCAATCTCATAAAGTTGTGGAGCAACCACAATTAGAGAAGAAGAGAGGAGACTGAGTGGAGAGATCCACTCAGGCAGAGAAGAAGCAACCTCAAAAAGTTGTGGAGCAGCCACAATTGGAGAAGTAGAGAGGAGACTGAGTGGATGCATCCTCTCAAGTAGAGTCCTCCAGTAGGGGAAAATTTAGAGCCAAGTGGGTAGAGGGAGCACATGCATCCATACCTCCAGGTGAGAGGTGGGGCGATGTGAAGTAATAGTCCCAAGAGTGCAGAAATTGGGCAGGGTCCATTGAGATGGTTTGTCTCATGGATGATTACCTTGCTACGGGAGCCCACAATACACATTAGCAGGATGGATGAGTGGTGGTTAATGCATTCAGGTATCAAAGTGACAAAGGCAGAGGCTAGCAATAGTTAGATACTGGGGAGTGTAGAAAAGAGTTGAAAATAGTGCAGATGGAACAAAGGCAAAGTCAGCAGAAGCACATAGTTTTCAATCAACAGAAGCAGAGCTAGTAGCATTCAAAGACTCTGGTGATAGATGCATCACACTGATTCAGTTTGGATTCTTTTTGGTTGCAGATGTTGCAGTAGCAACAGAAATAGTGACAAGTGTTGCATGCAGAACATTCCAAAGGTATCAGATCGGGATAGAGTTGAATTCCTTTCTTGTTGAGAGTGAGTGTTGAAAATAGCAACAAGAAATGTTAAAAATAATGTCTAGAAATTCCAATTTAATTTCTCCTTGAATTAAATTGTGAATTAAATCAAAATTCTATTCTTATAGCAACTTGTAATAGTTAATTAAGTTAAATTGACTTAATTGACTTAGGAAATTCGAATAGGGAGTATATCTAGATTCATGTAGAGCGATGCCTAAATTTTAGGGGCCCAAATTGAGTTTTTTTGAGTTGTAATTAGATAGCTCATTGTAACTAAGTTATAGTCAATTAAACTAGTTCTAACTATTGGAGGAACTAGTAGAGGTCTAGTAGTGGAGTAGTGCACCAGTGCATCACTAGTACCATACCAATTAACTGAAGATTCACTCATAAATAACTCATGCATGTCAGTTTAGAGGAAGACCTAGTTGAAATTAGAGTTCAGGGATAGTGTACTATCAGTTGCATAATTTTTGAGTTGTATAGATGGTGCATGCATTCAGTTGAGGGCCTATGTTTGTATTGTGCAGTTATGGAGAGTGGATTTCCCAATTAAATATGGGCTAATTCCCTTAGGGATTGCGCAAGGAAGTAGGGGCTTGGAAGGCTAGTAAATTGGCTAAGTGTTGGCTAGAGTTAGCCTAGGAAGCAGAGAGATGTATTGTACTAGTGCAAGAATTGTTGGGGTTGAAAAATCATTGTATTTTCTTCCTAAGACTTCTGGTTAATGCAATATAGATAGCCGGAGGTTTTAGCAATTGCTTTCCCCAGAGAAATATTGTGTTATGTGCGATTAATATTCTTCCTTTTCTGCTTATTGTTTTCATCGATCAATTTTAGTTTATGCTTAAGAGTAGAGTAAATTCTTGTGTTGTGTTTTAGCATATCACATAAGCTTAGTGTTGAATCTATAGTAAAAATCTACAGGCACAATTGGGAGTAGTACAACTTTGTTTTTTCTTTTTCTTTTTTTAATTGAAACATGTATGTTTTATTTATGATTTGATTGGGCCGGAGCCTAATCAACCTTGTTACACTGCAATATCTTACATCTTAATACATCTTGATGTACTATGTTTCTCAGGTTAAGGAACACTTGCTTGAATACTACTATTGTCATTGATGTTGAGTTCACCCGATGCAAGAAGGCAACCTTTGTTTTCCATTATATCCGCTTCACTATTCGAGCTTCTGAGAATGTGGAAAATTTGAAAGGATTCAAAGTCCTTCAGTATGGTCATTAGCCTTTTCAGAGACTTGTTGAGTGTGGCGTTGTTGAACTGGTCCTGCATATTGATCTTCTTAATGAGGATTTCAGAGCATCCAAATGCTTGACAATCTTTGATGCCTCTTTCCCAAACAATTGGGCAGGCTTTTATGAGGCCAAGAAGTTCTGCCTAGTTATTTGTACGATGACCAAGCCCGCAGCTGAAGCAATCTTTTCTAGTGCTGTCCGGGGAGTAGATGACTCCACCAGCGCTCGCTGCCCCAGGGTTTCCCTTGTAGGTTTTGTCGAAGAAAATTGTAGTTTTGAATTGATTCCTCCACCAAAGTCAGAAGTTGGTTTCTGGATCTCTTAAACTCCAATGCGGGTTGGGAAGGGGGAGGATTAGAGATTTGCCTTTGGAGAGAGGGCTAAGATGATTCAACCAGCGCTTTTTAGAAGGGAGGAGAGAAGAATCTGATTTTTGCGAATGCTGAAGAACAGATTCTAGGGGAAGGGCTTTAGCTTTAGCAGCTATTTTTGCAGGGAAGCAAGGAGTATTATTGAATGTCAAGTCGTTCTAGGTGAGCTAGATTTCCCAGCACACGAATTTAGGGATTGAAAGCCAAATATGGTACCACAGAGAGTTGCTAGGAATGGGGTGAGGATAATTTTGGAACCAAGTGGAGTAAATATCAGCCACGATGCATTACCGAGGTAGATTAATTTGTAGATCAAGGAGCGTTATTTTCCAGACTTCCTTGGCAAAAACGCAGTCTAGGAACAAATGAGGGGTTGTCTCTCTAGCATTTATGCACATGATGCATCGATGAGGTCCAGAAATGTTTCTTTTTAGTAGATTGTCACCTGTCAACTGTTTGTTATGCATGAGGATCCAAAAAAAATTGACTTTCGGAAGTCCTGTAGAATGCCAAACTCGTTTCCAAATGCTGGGAGAACGAATTTACCTTTTTTTTTGGCCGCAGAGCGATATAACATACTATAGTGGTATAAGTGCCAATGTCTCCCCAGCCCCAACTATTTGGACTGTCATGATGGATGGGCGTAATGTTGGAGAGGAGCGATTTCAGCGCTGCTAGCTATGGAAGGAGTTACTCTGGTACGATTAGGAAGCTCCAATACTACCAATTCCCTTTGCAATCCCACTCTGTTATGTCAAATAGCTTGCAATACCCTGCATCTAGAAGCCAACATCGGAGGTCACGAATTTCATCATGGGATTTAAGGGGTGCGCTATTCATTATACAGTCTTCCCACAAGTAAATTTTTTTTCCATTTCCTGGAATACAGTAGAGGTGAGACTTAAAGCGTCTGATGTTGTTTTTGCATAAATTCCAAGTTAACGTTCCAGGGGAGGTGTTGTCAACAGATAGTTTCCTGAGAGAGACCCCCTGCACATATTTTTTCCTGAGCGTATCACTGACTGGATGAGTAGGGTCGGAATAGATTTTCCAAAGAATCTTGCAGCCGAGAGCGAGATTGGAGAGTGCAGGGTCTCTTATCTGGAGTCCTCTATCCGCTATTGGGTGTTTTACTAGATCCCAGTTTACTAAGTGCATTTTTCTTTGATTGCCTTTGCCTCCTTGCCAAAGAAAGTTTCATAGAAGTCAAGAGATTTGCTCCATGATGTGTTTAGGAGCAAGAAAAAAAGAGGCTTGGTAGATATGAAGGGTAGAAAGCATATATTTTATTAAGATTTTTTTTCCTCCCTTTGTGAGCCAGAACCCTCCCGAAAAGGCAATCTTGGATTTGATCTTGCTAATAATACCTTGCCACAGAGTTCTGATATTAACCTCGGAGGTGAGTGGTAGGCCAAGATATTTGATGCTGTCCCAATGGGCGTAGCCCTCGAAGCCAAGGATCTGGGCTATACTATTCAGATTGCCTTGATCCACATTCCATCCATAGATTGAGCTCTTTCTGTCATTTATCATAGCTCCTAAGGCTCTACAATAGCTTTTTAGGACTTAGTCAAAATATTTAGCTATTCTCGTAGAGGCACCACCAAGAAGGAGGGAGTCATCTGCAAAGAGGGTGTGGTTTATAGGCTTTTCGGCATTAGAAGTGTGAATTCCAGGAAGGTCACCATAATTCATTTCTGCAGTAAGCTTCTTGCTGAGGGAGTCTGCCATTAGAATATACAAGAAAGGAGATAACGAGAAACCTTACCTCAATCCACACTGAGCTTGGAAGAAGGATGCTGGCCGGCCATTGACTAGAGGGGCAATCCAAGGATTATCAATATAGGCTTTGATGAGATTGATGAATTGAGCAGGGAAGTCGAAGGATTGGAGTACTTGGAAGAGGAAGGAGTGGTTGACCCTTTCAAAGGCATTGGCCATGTCGAGCTTGATCAAAATCCCCTTCTCTTTTCTCAGTTCACTGGAGTGGACAACTTCCTGGACTTGAATGACATTATCCAAGATGTGTCTACCTTTAACAAATCCCCCTCGAGAGCTGGAGATTAATTTTTCAAGGAGGGGTTTGACTCTGTTTGCAAGGATTTTGGCTAAGATTTTATAGGAAGCATTACAATGTGAAATGGCCCTAAATCTGCTAAAAGTTTCTGGATTGACCTCTTTTGGAATTAAGGCTAGGAAGGTTGAATTGATGCCTCCACCAACCTTGGCTTTACTAAAGAAACCTTGTATCATTTTCAGCAGATCTATTTTGATGATGTTCCAGCAGACTTTATAAAAGTGTATAGAGAAGCCATCTGGCCCAGGGGCCTTATGATTCCATTGCCCATATTACTTTGATAATTTCTTCTTCAGATAGTGGTTTCATAAGAGCTTGATTTTCCTCTTGATTGATGAGGTGAGGGATATTAGAGAGAAGGTCTTCAATATCCTCTTTGCTGCCTTCATTCCCAAGCCCGTAGATGTTTTTGAAATGATTTTCAGCTGCTGATTTAATTTGGCCGAACTTTTTGCAGATCTGTCCTTCTTCATTTTTTATTTTAGTAATATGGTTGCGATATAATCGGGCTTTGTACTGTCGGTGGAAGAACGAAGTGTTTCGGTCTCCGGTCTTGAGCCATAGGCTACGAAATTTGAGCCTCCAATACTCTTCTTGCCATTTGAAAGAGCGATGGATGTTGCTTTGGAGTGCAGCCTATTTATTTAGAATTTCTAGAGTGATGTGAAGGTCTTCTATTCCCATTTGTAGAGTTTCCAATGAGTGAACAACTTCATTTCTCTGTTGAGTAGGGTTTTTAGATGGGTTCCTTAGCCACTCTTTTAAATATTTTTTTGTGGCTTTTAATTTTTGTTCCCACACATAGCTGGGAGATCCATTGATGGGAATATCTCAGGCTGATTGAAAAGTGTCAAGAAAACCTTATTTTTCAATCCAGAGAGGGCTGAATTTAAAGGGCATTGGGCCTAGGTCTTCCTCAGGAGCCACAAAGAGTTGAATTGGCTTGTGTTCTGAGGTGTGTTTAGGGAGGATTTTGTGGAGATAAGAAGATTTTCCAACAACAAGGAGCTTTGAATCAGAAATCTATCCAACCGAGCAGAAATGTGATCAGTCCCATTTTACAGGTGCAAAATCTAAAAGGTCCCTCTGCTGCATGAGTTCTTCGACGAAGGGCAGTAGTTGGTCTCTGATGCTATTTCCCCACCTTTTTTCTTTTGGCTTCATAACAATATTGAGGTCTCCGACCAGAATGATGTTGTTGGGGGAATGAAGGTCTAAAAAGTTGGAGAGAGAATTCCAACATTCTCTTTTTTTCAGCATAAAAGAGAGGAACATAGAGATTGAATAGGGATATAGTTAACTTACTTTCAAGGTGCTTGAGCTCAGTGTAGATCCATTGCTGGGTCTCATGTGAGTTAAGTAGATGGAAGTGATCATCAGTCCAGAGCGTCGCAACTCCTCCTGAAGATCCCCTCGAGCTGATTTCTTTGCCTGCATTCGTTTTCCATTTTGGCTTGCTGATTTCCATGAGGGCTTGCCGTTCGATTTTGGTCTCTTGGAGCAAGAGGATATATGTGGGTTCTATTTTCATCAGATCTTTACGGCTTCAATTTTTGGTTGGGTCCCCAGACCTCTGCAATTCCAAGAGACTATACGCATTATTTACCTGGCGAGGGGTTTAAGAGGCCTCCCTTGGAAGGTCTTGCTCTTTTATTTCTCCCAATAGACATTTCTATTGTGGCTTGGCTGCCTTGCATCTTTAGACGTTCTGCTTCTTCTTCCCTCACTACTTTGTGAGGCTTCCTGCCTGCCCTCTTCGAGGGTCTCTCATAGATCTCATCCTCAGAGGAGTCAGAGGGTTCTGCTACTTTTTTATTTGTTATATCTGCATACGAGGGAATGGAGGGGCTACCCTGAGAGACAACAGGAGAGGCAGTTCCTCCTCTTTGTTTGTTTGTTTGAGGGATGTCAATCTGTGTCAGGGTAATCAGATCTGCTTTAGGAGGATTTGGGGAGTGGGGGGGGGCTTCCATTAGGGTTTGGATTCTCATCCGAGGCATGGGGGTTCCTCTTTTCGTTTCCTTGATCTTCAGTGTTGTTCTTCTTTATAGGCCCTTTCCCTTGTGCTTTTGCATGACCAGCTTTTTGGACTATGGCCCACTGTTCTCCCTTCGACTTATCACTCTGTTCTTCAACCTTTTTCTTGTAGTATCTCGTAAAATGCCCATAGCCATGGTAGTGTCTACATTTGAAGGGTAGTTGCTACCCTGCTCATAATTAAGTTCTTGGATGTGAGACCATCCAGCTACTGTGAGTTTTATTGCTTCTGGTAATCCTTCTTCAAGGTCTACTTCCACACATATTCGAGCATAGGAGTACTAATCTTTCCTCGCAGCCTAGTCGATATATTTTCCAAGGGAGTTGCTAATGATTTGGAGTGATTTCTGGGTCCAACAATGCAGGGGTAGGTGGGGAAGTTGCACCCATACTGGGATGGCAGTGGGCACATCTTGTGTCGGGTCGAAATCCGACGACCATTTGTTTAGATATAAACCTTGTGGCCCCATGAAATAAGGTCCACTCCTGAAGATGAGACTCCAATCCTCAGCAGATTCAAACATGAACACGAAGTAGCCTTTGCCAACAAAGTAAGATTTGATACCTTCCTTGATCAATGGGGACCAGTTTCTCTTAATCCAATCTTCTACCAATTTGGGCGAGGGCCAGAGGCCTGTGAACTGCCCTATGAGTCCTTTGTCCACTAGTTTCAAAGCAGATCAACAATTTTCTTCCTCAGGAAGGGCCACCGAGGGTATGCTGTCATTTTTTTTTACGAATTTCTGTTGCTATGCTATTGGGGGCCGTTTGCAGCATGCAGCCACCATTTTATGAAATTCACGAACTTATGGAGGAAGGGCGAGGGACTCCAAGCCCCCCTCTCGAGCCATGGTAGATTGGAGGGTAGTGAGTATGCAGTTGCGGGCATGCATAGCACAAGAGCTCAGAAGATTTAGGTCACGCAGCCAAAGCAACCTCTAGATTAGGTTGCTGGAGTGAGGGTCATTTTCTCCGAGAAAATTAGATTACCAATAGTACAACTTGGTTTAAAATCATCAAAATATAACAATAAATTGTATCACCAAATTTTACAACTGTACGTCTCCGACACGCCTCACCTATGAGTTTCTCACAACTCTCTCCTTGGGTTTTGCATCCCTTTTTATTATGAAAATTATTGATTAAGGTTTCTGGGGTCACATGTGCCCCATCTATGGAGTCCTTTCCCCCTTGCATCTTTTGTGCTTGTTAACAACCTCAACACATCATGTTAGTGTGGTTCTCTTGACATATTGATTTTTTTAAGCATATGTTCATTCCAATTAATCATTTGATTAAACTTTATTTGTGTCTATAAAAGTCATATTGAAGTTCCTTAAGGTACTTCTCTGGGGTAGCATTAATTGGTGGCATGTTTCCCTTTCCATGTCAATAGGCATAAGTAACACTTTTTCCAATATGCTACCAACATTATTTTTATCACAGTTCTAAATTTTCTTAAAATATATTCCACATTGTCTTAGTTTCCTTACTAGACTATCTACCTATATCCACCATCAGTCCTTTAATTCACATTAGGGAAATAGATTCCTGAGAGTATTTAATATACACATCCATTGTCATGTGTATCTTATATATATATATATATAACTTATGATTTTCTCCAAAACTTAAAAAAACATCATACCAGCAAGGATAAGGTATTAATTTAGATACAATCCTCCATACTAACGGTTTGTGCCAATTATTTTACTTTTGTAGCCAGTCTTTCTGTGACTCCCTTCATAAAGGAACTACATAGTTTGTTTTCATCAGTCATGAAATCCAACTTAGTGGTTGCAGTTGCTTATTACTGTATTGGACTTATTTATACCTTAATTATATTGTTGACATATAGGTTTTTATCTTTTATTGTTGTTGCTGACAATGTTTGTGATATCATTTCCCAATGCTTGATTTAGTGAAAAGGATTCTAACCATTCCCACCAATCACCCAAGATAACCTCAATTAACTCATATTCATATATTTTTGTAATCTTAAGCATTCAAATTTGACAAAGGTTATCATTAAGTATGCCAAAACAACTTCCTCACGTATACCAATGCACTATACATTTCACTTTAATTATTACATGGTTCCCTTTAATCCCTTCCCTAATTTCTATAGATACTTTAGTTTGTGTATATTATCTGTTTTTATTATTATTTAAATATACATTATGCTTATTATTTTGAGTGTTTTCGCAATGTAGGTATAGACTACTTCCTTTTGACTTGCTTCCCATGTGTAAAATCACTCTTCCATTAGAATTTGAAACTTTATTTTTTATTACCTTCAAGTGTTTTCCAATTATATTCGCAATAAGATTCTTGGTTATCATCCAATATATTTAAAAGGAGGTGGTTTATACCAATCAAATGATTAGTGTAACAATTAAAAATTACTTACTTGTCACCGAAAGTATCTTTACCCCTTTTTAACTTGTCTCCTTCTTCAACAATCCATACTAGATGTTTAATTTGAGGAATTTTTATGATTCTCGCAACTAATAACACACAATCATCACATAGATGATTCTATACTTTTCAGGGTGATTCCATATACAACACCCCACCTTCTCTTTTAACATACCCATATGATATTTTATAATTATTTAATGGTATGGGACTTGATACTTCACTTAATTTACACACATATGTGTCTTCTCATTGTCTACACATATACTTCACTATCATTATAAATCATAATCTTTTCTCTATTCACTGTCCCACAATTACGAGATATGACTTACTATTTAACATGTATTAATGCTTAAGTCGCCCAAACAACTGTTTTCTCTCGTGGGCGCCCAACATATCAATTTTTGTAAGTAAGGGTATCCCAACAATAATTCAATTTAGTATTTTGATAAATAAATTTACATAATGGAATTCATTTGAGTATGCTCGTAATCAAATTCTTCACTTCTCTTTTTCTTTGCTTTATAATGTAGAAATTTATTTGGTTTCTCATTTATTGTTTATTTCCAGCTCTTAATTAGTGATTTTTGCCCTCAATTCTGCACTATTTTAAAACAACACAGTGGATATGAACCAAGGTTCTTTACCTATCTACATCCATAACTCAGGATTTGATTCAGTTAAGGTACATAACTTGATACCGTATGCGAGGTTGTCACATTTCAAATTCTTCTTTTCTGTGAAACACAACACATTTTGTTATTCTTTTATGTGAAACACAACACAATTTGTTATTATTTGCCCTTAAACAAGCCATAGTGTTGAACCCTTCAACTCTGATACTACTTGTAACATCCCCCAATAATTTTTATTATTATCTATTAATGATTACTATCATTACTCTTTTGCATGTTAAACTCTGCTCATAACTATAATTTCACATTGTTTAGCACATTCAGACTTTGGTTATTTTAGTAGTCGTAAGTATTATCATAAAATAACTTGGATTAGTTTTATTTTGCTATTATCCATACTTATGTTTCTCGTTGGTCGCGCCTTCACGAGGTTATGTATTGTTTTTTTAACGCTCGAGTTTTGACATTTGTAATGCCAACATGGTACATTGTATTCTAGACTTAATATTATTATTATTACCTCGCCTTACCTTAATCCGACTTCACCTATAGTCACATTTCCTATTGATATAGTTTGGCGATTGAACCCTTGGTGAGAATGGATATCTCTCGAAGGGTGAACTATCACGCACAACCTTTATCCCTGAGCCATACTAGCATGTAACACCTATTGTATTTTCCACCGTTGATTTATCAAGGTTTTGATCTGATGATCATTGAGTAACCAAGGTGTTTAAGGGGTAACTACCCCCTTCCTCGACCTCACTGTTGGTCATTCTCATTCTCTCCTCTACTGGTAAAACTCTTCAACTAACCCTAAGTCGTTTCACATTCCTTTTGGGCTATTGGCTTCTATTAGTGTTAAATAGGTACGCCGAGAGGTTCTACATGTTCTTAATTTTTATTTCCTTACATTTTAATTTACGAAGGTAATTTGCTAAGTTCTTCTATTATGTTTTCTCAATATACAGGTCCACAACTATGGCAGGACTGACATTGTTTAGAGATAGTTTGAGTACTGAGTCTCAACGCTTCATCTTTCCAAGTAAAATAAAGTGGTACCCTTTTTCCTTTGTACAAATTCTGGTTTCATACTGTAATTTATTTTAGGGAATCTTAACAGGGTTTACGTAAGGCTAACACTCACAAATTTTCTTTTGTTTTAGCGCAGTACCTGCACGCTTGGCGAGAAATTAATTCAAGGTAATACAACCCTTGTCCCGTCATTCCCTTACTTTTCTTCCATGTGCATCATACCCTTATACTAATGTTTGGTATATTTAATGGGTGTAGGTTAGGGTTATGTCTACCCTACCAGTTAATTAGAGCATATACTGATCTGAAATAGAGCAGATTAATAATGTTGTGCTAATTCCCCATTCAGAATCAAACCTAAGATGTTTATCATTTTCTTATCAAGTGCTTAAGGATTCAATACTTTTGCTTAATTAATTGATTCCCATGAGAGTTTCTTATGTAAATGTTATAAACAATTTAACATAAAAATATATACTTAACGTCAGCAAAATAATAGCAAAGAACATCAAAATACAACACACAACAAGCACATGATAAAGGAGTTTACCCCTCCTGGGCTACGCCTCCTTGGTCCAGCTTCTAATGGCTTGGGCCTCTCTATTATGCTCAAATTACAACAAAAGTGTGTTTACAATGCTCAAGTGCCTTTGAAACCTATCTCAATGAGTTCAAAATACTAAAAAATGGCTATCTAGCCTCTTTTTGCATCCAATTTGGATAAGAACTTAGGAAGTTATGACTTCTCCCAGTTCTTCCACTATTTGTTCCACAAAATGCTCCAAAACCGACCAAAAACTCCATTTCTACTCCAAAATCCGCTAATAGAACGAGGAATTTGTCGTTTGGCGGGCTATATTCTATCGACCTTATCGCAATCACAATCAGAAACTATTGCAAGCTCTTAACACAACAAAACGTTGCGATGCAATATTGTAGGCCCGATGGATAATTAACCGCAATGTATAAAATTCCCGCATCTGAACCTCCCGCTCATCACAATCGGCGAAGTTCAATACAATGATACACTACGATAATATCAATGATATTGCGGACCCGCCAGGGTATTAAACTATGTTATATAAAATTCCCACGTCTGGGGTGCTCATCGCAATCAAAAATTGGTTGCGGGGACATAACCAATGTGATATGATGGACCCGCTAGGACACTAAACTGCAACACATAAAATCTCGCGTCCCGTCGTCTATCGCAATTGACACTTTATCATTGGTAACAAATAATAACAACGGGGTTTCAGTGCGATTTGCAGGGGCCGATTCTTAACCTGCACCTCTTTTCTTTCCTAATATGCGATACGAGGGACCTAGTGGAAACTTGCCACTTGGCACTTCCCCATTCACTGAGACCCTTGCCATGTCATCCAATCCTGCCACATAGACAAGTCAAACTTGAACTTTGAATTGCTCTATCTTCTACATATGAACTCGGATTTGAGTGTCGTTCACATCGTTGGACTCAGAATGATGAGCCCTTCAATGTGAAGCTGAGTTTGACAAGATTCTGACACTTTGATTTTTTAGCATAATTTTGAGCACCTGATCACTCCTCCCCACTGGAAGCCTTTTGGACCCCAAAATATTTATATTCATTTATTGAATAGATGAGGGTACTGTTCCCTCACCTTCCCCACTTCAATCCATTTGGCCTTTGATGGATGTGTACCTTTGAGGCCTACCTAAAGATAATTAATACTTCCCCTTTTAGTTGTCCTTGTCATTCTGTCAAGTATAGTGTATTGCTGAAGCACATCAAGGAATTATGGAGAAATGTATTGCTGAATGCAAATCAAGCTTGAGAGCATTATTACCAATCTTTTCTAGAATTTTGAATGAACCATAACAAATTGGTTTCAACTTTTTACCTTCATCTTGAAGCCTTTCCTTGCTAATGTATAGCCAAACTTCATCACCTACTTGAAATTGATGATCCACACGATGCTTATCATGCCTTGCCTTATACTTACCTTGACTCTTTTCTAGTTGTTCTTGAACTGTTTGGTGAATAACTGAATTTGTTCAATGAATTTCTTTGCTCTGTCTATGTCACTATGTCCATCTACAACTACATCTTTCTCAAATATGAAATCCAAAGGCGATTTAGGCAAATAACCAAGACATGCTTCAAAAGGCGAAGTTAGAGTAGAATAGTGTTTTGCTCTGTTGTAAGCATGCTGAATATAATGCAACTATTCATCCCACAACTTAGGATGTTTGATGCAATATCGTCTTAGCAAATGAATAATTGTCCTGTTAACCACTTCAGCTTGAACATATGTTTGTGGATGAAAGGTTGTACTTTTCTTCAACTTGGTGTCCATCAATTTCCATAAACTTGACCAAAATTTCCTAACAAATCGAGAATCACGATCAATTACAATAGAAGTAGGCAATCCAAAATGAACCCATACATTTTGAAAGAGAAGTTGAGCTGTTTGTTCAACTGTAATTTTCTTTTTACAAGGCATTAATATGCACATATTGCTGAACCTATCCACAACTACATACAAATAATCATGACTTTTCCTTGATAAAGGAAGACCTCCTACAAAATCCATAGAAACACTTTCCCATGGTCATGAAGGCACTGGAAGTGGTGTGTACAATCCTAGTTTCCTATTACTAGACTTACTGATTGCACACAATGAACAACCTCTGATAAAACGTGACACACTTTCAAGCATATGAGGCCAATAAAAATACCTCTGAAGATTTTCCATTGTTTTACTTACACCGAAATGTCCAGCAATAAGAGAAGTGTGCGCTTCCCTTGTGGCATTTACTCTCTCTCCCTATGGAACACAAAGTTTTCCCAAATGATACAAAAAATTATCATGTACATGGTAGTCTAATTCCTTAACTTGGTGGCCTTGAGTCAAGTTTAAATATACCTCTTGAAAGTCAACATCCTGTGCGTATTGTTCAACATAACTTTCACGCATAACAAAATGATTCTTGAGTAAAATGGCTACATTAATAGCTGGTCTAGAAAGCATATCGACAACTTTGTTATAAATACATTTTTTGTACTTGATTACCAAGTGGAATTGCTATAAAAATCCCATCCAATGAAAGTGCCTTGACTACTGCAATTTAGTTTGAGATTGCAGAGGCTGATGATCAATGTGAATAATGGTTTCTTTTCCCATCAAGTAATGCTTCCATTTATTCACACTTTGTACCAATGCATAAAGCTCTTTATCATATGTAGTATAGTTAATAACATCACCATTAAAAATCTTAGAATGAAATCAAATGGGACTACCATACTGTAAAATAACTGCACCCATGGCGTAGTCACTTGCATCTGTTTGTTTTGAAATCCCGCAATGCTAAAACTGGGGCTGAACTGATCTTTTGTTTTTAAGCATAAAATGATTTTTTTTGTTTGCCTCCCCACTGGAAGAAAACCTTCACACTAGTCAAAGCAGGCAGCCGAGCTGTGATGGAGGAGAAGTTAAAAATAAACTTCCTCTGGTACTACGTTGCTCCCAAAAAACTCCTTACTTTTGTGACTGATTTGGGTATTAGACAATTCACAATGACATAAACTTTAGAGGGGTCAATCTTCAGCTCATCTCCTCCAACTATGTGGCCCAAATACACTAAGGAAGTTTTCCCAAATTCACATTTAGACATCTTCAGAAATAACTGTTCTTTTCTCATGACATCTAAAACTTTCCTCACATGCTTGACATGCTCTTCTCATGATTTGTTGAATATCAAAATATCATCTAAATAGACAATTACAAACTCATCAAGAAATTATCTTAAAACATCATTCATAACTCTCATGAATGTAGCTAGAGCATTGCAAGACTGAAAGGAATAACCAGTCACTCAAACAATCCCTGTTTGGTTTTAAAAGCAGCCTTCCAAATATCCTCCTTAGCTATTCTTACTTGATGATATCCACTTCTCAAGTCTAATTTAGTGAAATATTTTGCATTTTTCAACTGATCTAGCAAATCATCTATTCTGGGCAGTGGGTATCAATTTTTTATTGTAATCTTATTCAAAGCTCGATAATCTACGCACCTGCGCTAGGTTCCATCTTTTTTTGGTACCAATACAATTGGTGAACCACATGGCGAAGTTGAGGGATGTATTACACCTTTACCCAACAATTCCTGGACTTGTTTCTTAATTTCTAAACTTTCCAGAATTGACATTTGATACATACCAATGTTTGGGAGTGGATAGTCCTACTGTAGCTGAAGTTCGTGATAAATTCCTCTTTTTGGTAGCAATCCTTTTGGTTCTTGAAACATGTCTCCATATTGATTGACCACATCCACCAATTCAGCTTTCAGCTTCACGTCACAACCTACAAAGGATTCCTACTCTGATTCATTATTCTTCTTGATCTAAAGGAGCACGAGATTCTTGTTGGAATTGACTAGTTGCTTCATTTCCCCTACGCTTGCTAAAGACAGACTAAGCTTTCTGTGATGGGCTCTCACAATATACTCCACACCTGATCCAGATTTAAACAGGAACGCAATAAAATACAGAGATAACCATATACACAAAGATGCAGCGGAAATAATACTTCATTTCATTAATGGAAAATACTGAAATATGCTTACAACCGGAAATAGAAATAAACCAGCTAGGGCTATGATAGCTTATCTCTGAGAAGAGATGTGTGGCTACAAGCCTCAGAACTGTCTTACAATGAGGCTCGAAGGCCTATTTATTGTTGAGAAACAATGGAAAACCCTTCACATTCCAAAACCTAACCCTAGAAGATGAAACGCCAAATTGTGGGCCCCGTTTTTGGGGAAGTTGGTACATCAACTTCCCGGGG
>APFE031156390.1:0-10000 GCA_000404065.3 Pinus taeda
ATACAAAGAAGGCTCTTGCAACCCGAATCTTTTGATATCTTCCTTTCAGCACAAGTATTGCCACTAGAGTCAGAACTAGCTTGCTTAAGCCATGGAGACAAGCTTTTATAGAGGAAAAGGAAGAGATAAGGTCAATCACAACAATAATGGATTTGGCTCCATCACTTGGAAACTTCTATGGAATGGTGGCAAACTACTTCCCATTTAAGGAGATTCGAAGCCAAACCATCCTCACTTAACTTGGATGCAGTTGGTGAATGAGTTGGATAGAACTTTCGGAGGTTTGATTAGTTCAAAACTTTGCCCAAAAAGGTTGGCGCGATTGCGACTCTGGAACAGAGCACTAATGGCGCGCCCTTTTAATAGGATTTTCCCCATTGGCGTGGGCATAACACAGTGGACCAGCGCTAATGTAAAAAGGGTTGTTTTTACAGGCAAAGAGCAGGAGATGTCTTCAGGGCATATGAAGCTCATGTCTAGAGGTGAATGATGCAAGTGGTTTCAAGTCTTGTCACTTCTCACAAGTCCCGGAATGAGTCCTCCAAGATGCAGGAGAGGGGTAACAGGGACGATGACAAACGGTGACAAATTACTGTGTAACATGCATCAACATTATAATTGTGGACATCCTGGAAGCATACGACGTATTTCTCAGCAGAGACTCGTCAAGAAAACTACAAGGATGCCTTTTCACTGACAGGCCACACTTATGGCTTCCATACCAGGGTAGAAACAACCACATATGGGTGTTGTTAGAGAGATACATGAAGCACAATGTGACACCCTTGAATTGAGAAAATGAATCGTTGGCTTTTGCAGAACTTATGTTTGTCAATTGCTTTCTGGAGACACAATTGGGGTGCTATCATACACAACCATCCCCGACCCTACTAGACACACAGTTGGTTATCCTTCCATGCCTAACTAGTGAAAATGAAACTTGTACAGTACATTGTAACAGTAGTAGCAGTAGTGATAGTAGTACTAGTGAAGCAAGTGGTCCCTGTATAGATGATATGTGGACCATGTGCTAAGCCAAGTCCAAGACGTAGGAGGTCTTTGGAGCCGGTTGTGTCTTAACAGATCCACTGTAGAGGAAACACTTAATCTCTAGCCGCTTGGAGTTCAAGTGCAAGAAAAACATCGCTGAGTATTAATCACTTATCTTGGTCTTACAAAAATCCATAAGCCTCAGGTGACTCACAGATCGTGGCACATCAAGTACGTAACAACATACACTATGTGTCACCCCGTCTTAAAAGTTATCAACAAGAGGTATGGCGACTCATTTCTCAATTCCAAGATTTCAATACCATTTCTGTGTCAAGAATGCATAATGTAACTATAGATGCCTTGGAAAACACAACTGCTAGGATGAAACCGCTAAGGGATATATTTTCTGTTGAAATTTTGTATAAACCATTTATCCTGGATAACATCACTAATTTACATGTTTTTGATGATGATCAACAAATACTGCATTTTATGTCTAGTGATGACGTCTTCAAATACGCAACAATAGACGAGGACGAGCGCTAGTAGTCTCTGCAGGACACAAATGATGTAATAAAAGGCAACCTCATCCAAAAGGGTGTGGTATCACTCATGAAGTTGTATGACTTGCAGAACCACTTTCAAGGACCTGTCAATGCCAAAACCCACAACTCTACATTATTGCATGAACGGATTAATCTGGGACTGGATAAGGATTTGAAGTTCATGAATCTCAGTACGTGTTGCACACTTCAATAGCGGTAAGCTTTCATATGCCTCTTCAAGCAGTACTGAGATTTGTTTGCGTGGACATATGACGACCTCAAGACATGTGACACGTGAATAATCCAGCACATCATACCAATCAAGGAAGGGGCCAAGGCTTTTCAACATAAGCAAAGGAAATTTCATCCTTCACTTGAGCACCTCTTACAGAAAGAATTGAATAACTTTCTAGATGCTCGGATCATTTACAAAGTTTGACATTCCATGTGGGTTTCCAACCTAGTCCCTGTTAGAAAGAAGTTTGGGGAGATCTGCCTATGCGTAGATTTCTGTAACCTCAACCACACCTTGGACAAAGACAACTACCCAGTGCTGTCCATGGAGCATATACTACAGACAATATCTGGAGCAGAGATGTTTTCTTTGCTTAATGAATTTTTAGGATACACTCAAGTTCTGGTAGCAGAGCGTCATAGTCTGAAAACAACCTTTCGTACCAAGTGGGGTACGTTCATTTTCTGAAGGATGCCATTTGGATTGATGAACATATTGTGCAACTTTTCAGCGTACAATGGACATTACTTATGTGGGCTCATTAGACAGAGCATGGTGATCTACCTCGATGACGTGACATTCTTTTCAAGACAGCGGTCAGACCACCCGCACCATCTTAAGAAAATCTATGAGCAATGTCGAAAATAAGGGATATATTTGAATCCCAAGAAGAGCATCTTCACAGTGTTTGATGGAAACATACTTGGACACATCATTACCAATATTGGGATCAAGGTAGATCTGGACAGAGTTTATACCATCATGCAAATTCCTTGCCTCGTGAACAAGAAATTTATGCAGTCTTTCCTAGGGAAGATCAAATTCCTCATAAAGTTCATCTTAGATTATGGGCAGATTGTCAAACCCATCCAAGAGATGATTAAGAAGGACATAGTCTATATTTGGGGAAAGAAGGAAATGGACGTGTTCACCCATATCAAGCAAGCTATAGCAAAAGAACCTGCATTGTACAACCCAAACTTTAGCAAAGATTTCTTGCTCTATACCTTTGCTTTTGACATTTCATTCGTTGTTGTGCTCACTTAGAAGGATGAGTTAAAGAATGAGCAACCCATATCCTTCATGAGCATGAGCCTGCAAGGACTCGAACTCAACTATCCCACCATGGACAAACAAGCATATGTAGTGTACAAGATGATAAAGCATTTTAGACCCTACCTCTTGAATAACCATTTCATTATCTTTGTGCCACACCCAGCAGGAGTTGGGTGAAAGGAAGGAAAACTGGATGATAGGACTGCAAGAGTATGATCTTGACATCAAGCCAGTTCACACCATTAAGGGTCATGATTTGTGCAGACTAGCAGCAAAAGCAGTACATGCGCAAGAGGAAGAAGAAGAGCTCACATGTTGGGAACAAGAAATAGAAATGTATAATGTCAAGTGATCCTCACCTACTTCGCATGGAGAGTCTTGGTATGCAGAAGTGTGCCAATACCTTGAGCATGGCACTCTGCCCTCTCATTTTTCTATGCCACAAAAGAGGGCACTCCGATTCAAAGCTTTATCTTACCAGCTGGTACGTGGGGTGCTTTACCGAAAGCATCACAATGGTGTCTTTCTCAGGTGCTGGAGGCACAAAGTTCCAAAAGGGTGTTACATGATCTCCATGACAGACCAGCTGGGGGACACTTCGCGGGTATCACAATAGTGCACAAGGTCATGCAAGTCGGTTCCTAGTGGCGACATTGTTCAAGGATGCACATGCCTATGCCCACAAATGTCCAGTCTTTTAGAGATGCGCATGTTGAAACCGAAGGTCACTAGCCCCACTACAACCTATTGCAATGGAAGAACCATTCCAACTGTGGGGCTTGGATATCATTGGGTAGATTTTCCCACATTCGTCAAAGAAACACCACTATACTATGACTGTTACAGATTACTTCACACAGTGGATAGAAGCAATTCCACTGAAACAAGTGAACGACTAGGAAGTCATCATCTTCCTACAATAGAACCTCATCTCCAGGTTTTGTGTTCTTGTATCACTTGTTTTTGACAATGAAACATATTTTTCTTTACTGAAGCTTTATGAATTTGAATTGCAAAATGGTATTGTGTTGAAACATTCTACTAATTACTACCAGTAGGGAAATGGTCTTGCTGTGTCTACAAACAAGAACCTCATCCACATTATCAAAAATACCATTTACTATGAATAATGAAATTGACACTCCACTCTAGTGAATGCTCTATGGGCTGACCGAGTCACACCTAAGACTTATCTGAATACCTCCCCATACTTCCTAGTTTACAGAAAATAAGCCATCCTCCCGCCAAACATCTAATTTCCTGCTCTCTAGTTGTCCCAAGAATCCCAAGAATAGTTGTGTCTAGTAGTATAACTTAGGATGGACACGCTACATAAACTACAAGAAGAAAGGATGAAAGCAAAAGAAAAATTTACACTCCACCAGAACCATATCAAGAGATGGTTCAACAATAAGTCTGCAAGGAGTACTAGCTTCAGTGTGGGTGACTTAGTCTTGAAGTGGGACAAACCCCATGAGGACAAAGACAATCACACAGAGTTTCAGTCCTTGTGGATTGGTCCATTTACCGTCCACGGGAAGCTTGGCTAACACATGTATCATCTTCAATCACTTGATGGGAAGATTGACATTCTCCCTGTCAATGGCCAAGACTTAAAACGTTATTTCCAATGATCTAGGGTTGTGCCCCATACTGTGTACATAGTCTTTTCATTGGTTTTTATGTTGTTTTCTTTACTTCATTTTTCTATTGTTTTTATTTGTAAATAAGTGTTGTCCTGTACTGCATTTCGACTCCTGAATGTGTATGTGGCTGAAGTTCAAAGAGTCTTTTGACACTGCAGTGATTGGCCAATCATGTGTCTATATTATTTGTGCTTGGTTGTAATTTTTGGTCAATGAAGTCTTGACGAAAAATGTAATCCATATGTAAGGAGATTTTTGGCCAAACCATGAACTTGTGTCCAGTCTGGGAAACCTCATGCCTATACACAATTTTCTGCTTTGGTGTGTTCAAGATTATCCAACTAGTAGAAATGGAGAAGGGGAAAATATAAATGAGCAAACTTGAATTAGAGGTCTTTACATGCTTCTCTGAAGGAACAATCTCTCTACTATCAATAAGTCAGGATCCCTCTTCTGCCCCAAACATAAGTAAGTGACTATCCTCTTGAAAAAAAACCAAAGGTGAAAGAAGAGAAAGGCTTCCAGCGTAGAGAGGTGAAGTAGGAAACTCCACCGGGGTACTGTCAAGGCTCGTTGGCAGTGGAGAAATGCTTGTGTTCTTGCGAAACTCCACTAGGTTATTGCCCAGGCCTGCTGGTAGCAGAGCAACACCAGAGATGAAAACTTATACTTTGAAAATATTAAGCTCTCTAGCCAAATTACCCTTCTTGATTTGAAACATTGTGATCTAGCTGAATCTTATGTTGTGTTCGACTGAGTTGGTACAAGGTGAACCATGTCTGTCTATGGGGTAAGTGGGGAAGTTGAAGTGATCCGCATGAAGAATCAATACTCCCCAAAGGACCAAGGCCCTGCACTACAAACAAACCAAAATAGAGAAGTTGGTATTCAACTAGTGTGTCGCCAAGTGTTGTAGCAACTGCAACACCCTCCAAAATTTTGGCTTGCATTCAAATTTCAGAGCCTTCCTTGGTTTTTCCTTTGATGGTTGCAAACAATCGAGCTCATTCCTTGAGCTCTGTTATAGTATTTTTCACCCTTTTGCTTGCCCAACCAATTGTCATCTTTGACATGTTGATTTCTTTGTCAAGCTTGTGATCGTGTTCTAGTGATTCTGAAGGTTTGTCTTTGTGTGTTTGGGTGGTCTTATCTATGTGAACACCCGTCGCACTCTCACACAAAGTTGTAAGCACTATCACACAAGTGTCATCACATTCGTCCAAATCTCTATCCTAAGTGTCACACTTGACGATTTCACCTCTAAAAAGTCCCATAGAGGGTCAGGATTTTCTATGTTGTCCCGGTGATTAGTGTCATCATGTTGTCGAAGTATGCTAAGTGTGTGATCACAATGTCAAGTCTTAACGAGTAAGGAGAAGGATACATTGCAGTTCACTACATCTAGTAAGGTACCAACATGAATTATGGAACTTAATTGACAATTTTGATTCTTTTAATATCACATACATACCTCGAGGGCAAAACTAAGATGCTGATTTGATGGCTAATATGGCTGCTAAACTTTTGCCTGATTTTAGATTGAAGAAAAATAAATGTTCTGTTGAATTGATTTTCAAACCATTTGTGCCTGATAATCTCGAATTGACAGGTGTTCGAAGATAATGAGCAAATCTTTGAGCTCTTGCACTGCGAGAAGACATTCAAGAATGCAGTCATTGTTGAAAAGGAGCATGACAAGCTTATGAATGAGAGGGAAGGTGAGGAAAAGGATAAGCTGAACGTGATTCCCAAATCAGTTGTTAAGATGGAGCACTTGTATGACTTGCATGATAAATTCAAGAAGCTGACTAACTGTAAAACACATAGCTCATCCATGAAGTATGAAACGGTCAACCTCTGGACCCAAGAAGACCCAAAAACTGTTAATTTGGGCTTGGGGTGCTCTCCACAGGAAAAGGTTGCATTTGTCAATCTATTTAAAGAATACAAGGACGTCTTTGCATGGACATATGGAGACCTAAAAACCTTTGATACCAGCGCTATGCAACATGTGATTCCTTTAGAAAAGGGGGCTAAGCCCTACCAACAAAAGGTGTGTAAGATGCATCCAAGACTAGAACCATTGGTGAAGAAAGAATTAAACAAAATGTTGGATGCTAAGATCATTTTTCTCGTCAGAAACACATGCTGGGTAGCCAATCTTGTGCCAGTAAGGAAGAAAAATGGAGATATCAAGCTATGTATCGATTTCATAAACCTAAACAAAGCATCACAAAAGGATAACTATCCTGTCCCCTCTATGGAACACATCCTTCAGTGCGTTTTTGGGTCTGATATGTTGTTCCTATTAGATGGGTTTTCAGGTAATAATCAAGTATTGGTATCTCATGGGGATCAGCTGAAGACAACCTTCAACACTAAATGGGGCACCTACGCATATCGTAAAATTCCTTTTGGAATTATTAACATAGGTGCCACATTCTATAGAGCTATGGACATAGCTTTTCGAGGGTTGATTAACAGATCAATAGTGGTTTACATGGATGACATCATTGTGTATTCATATAACAAAAGGGATCATATTTATCACCTGAGACAAATTTTCGAAAGATGCAAAAGGTATGGAATATCATTGAATCCTAAGAAGAGCATCTTTGTAGTCACAGAAGGGAAACTACTGGGTCATATCCTCTCTAAAGAAGGGATTGTTATTGATCCTGAAAGAATAGAGACCATCATGAGATTACGACCCCCTACAAATAAGAAGGCCATGCAATCCTTCTTCGGGAAGATCAATTTCGTTAGAAAATTTGTCTCAGGTTTTGCGGAAATAGTGCACCCTATGCAGTTGATGATGAAGAAAGACGTTGTGTGTAAATGAAGTGATGAAGCCAAGAAAGCGTTTCAACGAATCAAGGAAGCCATCGTTGAAGCTCCTACATTGGTCAGCCCCGATTTCAACAAGGTATTCTTCTTGTACAATTTTGCTTCTGACGTTTCATATGCCGCAATACTCACTTAGAAAAATAACGAAGGCAACGAAGTCCCTATTTCTTATATGAGCTCTAATCTCCAAGGGGCAGAACTCAACTACCCAAATGTGGAGAAACAAGGCTTTGTAGTTTTCAAGGCCGTAAAACACTTCTACCCTTATCTACTAAAGGCTAGGACCAAAGTAATCGTTCCCCATACTACTGTAAGAGCCCTCTTCGTGCAGAAGGAAATGGGTGAATGGAGAGGGAATTGGATAACTGCCCTTCAAGAGTTTGACCTCAAGATAAATCCGGCACAGATAGTTGGAGGGTAGGGACTTTGCAGGCTAGCAGCAGAGGCCTTGGTAGATAAAGAAGGGGCATCCGAAGAACCTGAAATGTAGAGCATGCAATATGCACAAATGGAACTTAGGGAGGAGCCCATATGGATTAACGAAGTGCTGATGTATGAGTGAGAAATGTCGGAAGCCTTTTTGGACCCTGAGTCATGGTAATACAACATACACTTCTATCTAGTACAGGGATCATGTCCTGAACACATGGATGCATCACAGAGGAGAGAACTCAGATTGAAATCGAATTAGTATCATTTGGCCAACAACATCTTATACAGAAAAAATCATGATGGAATTTGGCTGAGGTGTTTGGAAGAGGATAATGCTAACCATGTATTGAAAGAAATGCACGACAACCTAGCAGGTGGTCACTACGGCAGAGATACCACTGCTCACAAAATACTAAGAGCTGGATATTATTGGTCCACAGTGTTCAGAGACTCGCATGCCTACGCTCGCAAATGTAAGGCGTGTCAAACTGCCGCAAGACGACAAAGAAAGCCAACTGTTCCCCTCAGGCATGTTATAATTTATCGACCATTCCAGCAATTGGGTCTATATGTCATAGGCAAGATCACCCCAAACTCTTCGCAATAGCACAAGTATAAACTCACAGTGACCGACTACTTCACCAAATGGATCGAAGCCATCCTGCTTCAGAAGGTAAACAAAGATGAGGTAATATCATTTATTGAGAAATTCATTATCAACAGGTATGGCATCCCTGACACTCTTACATTTGATAATGCTTCTTATTTTTCATCACTGAAATCGACTGAGTTTTCTATTGATAAATCAATCCACATGAGGTATTCATCAAACTATTACCCCCAGGGAAATGGAGTTGTTGAGTCTTCAAATAAAAACCTTATCCTCATAATTCACAAGTCTGTTGCTGACAATCATAGGAACTAGCACAACGCCCTAACAAATGCC
The DNA here is from genome assembly GCA_000404065.3 of Pinus taeda. Lineage (NCBI taxonomy): Eukaryota > Viridiplantae > Streptophyta > Pinopsida > Pinales > Pinaceae > Pinus > Pinus taeda. Next base: position 8,701 of record APFE031156390.1, read on the forward strand.
CTTTGGGCCGATAAGTTCACCCCTAAAGTGGCCTTAGGAAACTCCCCATACTTCCTCGTCTATGGACAGGAAGCCATCTTGCCTCCAAACATTACCCTTCCTCCTTATAGCTCTCCCAAGCTTCAAGAGGAACCCCTTTACCCTTGCTTCAAGAAAGGATCAACCAACTGATGAGGCTGCAGGAATTAAGAGATAAAGCCAAAATTAAATTCAAAAATCACCAAATGGTTATGAAGAGGTGGTTTGATTGCCATCTGGCAGGAGATAAAGATTACCAAGTAGGAGAGCTAGTCTTGAAATGGGACAAATTAAATGAGCCAAAAGGCAAACACACGAAATTCCAACACTTATGGTTGGGCCCATTCCAAGTTGTTGAAAAAATTGATCAAGGAACTTACAGGTTGAAAACTTTACAGGGAGAAACTGAAAGGCTCCCTGTTAATGGCCAACATCTAAAGAGATACTTCCAGTAGCCACCACTTGGTGGTTACTTCCTCAGTAGGTAAGAATTCATTTTATTTTGGTGTTAGTTTAGTTGCATTTTTGTCTTTTTATTTTGTTTCCTGCAAATTTTATTTTCCTTTTGTTTTGATTTGAAATCCTTTTCAGCCAGCTAATTTTGGTCCTCCAGTCTCGTTCTACCTTTTAGATTTTCCCTCATTCACCACTTTCATCCTTTCCCTTCCTCATTAATGTGCTGATGATTCTGCTGTTCCTAAATCCATCATTTCCTTGCAAATCAAACAAACCTTCTATCAGCCCATGAGAACTTGAAAATAAGTTGTAGAATTCAAACCAAGCCACTCATTGGCATCTATTGTGAATTGGGTAAGATCTGCTGATAACTTGGATATCTGGAGCATGTAGGGGCATCATTATAAAACAAGAATGTGCAACTACAATTGGACTAGCATGGATGGACACTGCATTTTGAATAAATCCCACTTAGACCTAACATATACTTGCCTATAAGGTTTACAATCATTCTCCATTGGTCCCATCCACCACACTAAATTGTTCAATACTTTTTATCCACAAGTAAACCTCCTTTCATGGGATAAGCTCACTGCCATATACCCTGTGGCAAATCCAATTGTGCTCTATTCCTTGTGCTTGAAATTGGAAGGACTTATCTAAAAGAAAATGAAATGTCAAGTCCTTGTGCCAATCTGGAAGGACAGGTTGTTTGGGAAGTTGGTTAGAGTAAGGACTGTTGCTGGGCTCAGAGTACCGGTTGACACAACAAGCCCAACATTGCTTAAGCGGTTTAAAAATATGGCATGATCCATGACTGCGCCCC
>APFE031156391.1:0-16564 GCA_000404065.3 Pinus taeda
TGCCCTTAATACATCTCCTGCTCATTGCCCTTAAAAGCAGCCCTTTTTGCATTAGCGTTGGTGCCCTGTGTTATGCCCACGCCAATGGGGAAAATCCTATTGAAAGGGTGCGCCATTAGCGCTCTGTCCCAGAGTCGCAATCGCGCCAACCATTTTGGGAAAAGTTTTCAACTACTCAAACCTCCAAAAGTTCTGTCCAACTCATTCACCAAACTGATTCCAAGTTGAGTGAGGATGGTTTGGCTTCGAATCTCCTTGGATGGAAAGTGGTTTGCCACCATTCCATGGAAGTTTCCAAGTGATGAAGCCAAATCCATGATTGTGGGGGATTGACCTTATCTCTTCCTTTTCCTCTATAAAAGCTTGTCTCCATGGCTTGAGCAAGCTAGTTCTAGTTCTAGTTCTAATAGTTCTGACTCTTGTGGTAATACTTGTGCTGAAAGGAAGATATCAAAAGATTGGAGTTGCAAGAAGCCTTCTTTGTATCCATAAGGCTTTACTTAAGTAAGGAGACCTTGTCACTAAATAGAGAGAGAGCTTGTCCCTCACCCCTTCAAGATTTTGCAAGACTTGTGTAGCTGAGCACCCAGCCAAAGGAGGACTTGACGTCAGGACGCTGGTTGTATTCTCCTTTGTTGAATTATTAATAAATAGATGACTGTCATATGGTTCCATTCTAGTTGTACTTGTAATGGTTGATGTGAATTATATCCTTCCTGACTGATGTATAATTGCATCTATTAGATTTCACGCTTGTGTTTGTGTTTGTTCTCTTTGTGTGCAGGTGTCCATTCACGCGGATAGTGGAGGATCATGACCGGCCAAGGCAAAGGAACGTGGTCGACGTCTCTTCTACAAACTAAAGCGTTGGATCTCAAGTAGGTCTTCATCACCTACCTTTTATTTGCAATTAGGAACTTGCGTGATAGCATTGTTTGATTGTTGCTAGACCCGTTCTAGGCTAGTAGGGATCGCCTCTATCCGTAGAGGGGATTTACCTCTCCAACATTTAGTAAGTATCGAATCGAGCTCACTGTTGTAAAAACTCTGCTTGAAAACATAATAGAGAGGCCACCACTAAAAGGTTGGACGAGGAGATGTAGCCCAAGAGCATTGGGTGAACTCCTTATTAAACTTGTTTTGTTTACATGTTTGACTGTTATGTTTTCTCTTCTTGCCTTAGTGTTTATGTATTCTAGCAATATTATCGATCCGTTGCATAAGTAACATAGGCACATCCATGCACATGAGTTTGTAATACCTTTAATTCTTTGTCCTGGATAAATTCCAAATTAGTCCTTCCACACCCGTATTGACACATGGTGGAAGTTAGCCTTGAATTCCATGTATTCCTATAACTTCTCGACATTTGTAGGTGTCAATCACGGCTTGCGGTTTATGGCCATATGTGTGCTCATTTCCATCAAGATCCAGAAGAGATTTTTGTCCTTTATCTATTAAGGATCCTTTGTCACCCATAGTGAAGTGAACTTCTCTACGTCTGGTAGGTCTGGCGTGACTGGAGGGAACTGGCTATCTTCAGGTAGCTCCCACACAACCAGCACTATGGACATCAATAGCCATGCATAGTGAAAGGTATTAATGTGACCTTGTGCCTTGTGGTAGTTCACAAGGAACTCATTGTAGAGGTAGCGTGCCTAGTTAAATTGAACTCCCTTTGTGCATTGGGCTACCAAAGCTATCACCAATGCCAACGCTTCATCTGTATGACACTTTTGCATGACTTTTCCTTCTAAGATTTGTGTCTCCACTTAGACTACAAGGTTACAAATGCTCAAAATGGCATAGCCACATGACTTCTTTACCAGCTTGAATTTTTCCTTCATTGCCTCAGAAACCGCATGATTTCTGACCTTTCCACCAAATCCCATGGTTGGATTTTATCCTGTATATGGAAGCCGCGTGATCCTATGGATCAAAATGTCTGTGATGGGTATCGGCACCTTCAGCTACAGAAACTCGTCATGCACCAAGCACATCAGTTTCTTGATCACTACCAGCAAGATAGGTGCACAGTTGTAATGTCGCACCCATAGCAGGTTTAGCAGGCCTACCTTGTCTAGACCTTTCAGCCACTTCCTTGACTCCAACACAGTTGCTCCATTATTTTTGTGGAAGACCCAATGCATAAGCTGGTATGTCACTAAATGAGGGAAGAGCTCCATGTCTACTAAGTCCAGTCCTCCAACTTTGAAAGGGGGACACACGCCAAGCGTGGTTCCTCAAAGACGATTTGGTCTGGCAGGAGGGGTATGTGCAGGGTGACTTTATTCTTATCAATATCTTTGGGCACCTTCATCTTGCCCCTGCACAGAGGAATGTATTCGAGCAGCTTAGATATGGGGTCCAACCCCTCAATTTCAACGGCCTCTATTTCCACTACAATATCTTCATTATCCATGGGGATTTCTTCGACCTCTTCTTGCGCGGTGGGTTTTCCCTACTATGGGTGCCTCTTGGGTGATGGTCCTTCTTCAGTTTTGGCCCCTCCTAGGTTGGCGTAGGTGTTGGTCGGGGTGTCCTAGGGGATTTAGGCACTTCTGCTGGTACTTCTGAAGGTGCAACTTCCAGGGCATCCCCCTCTACTGCCATAGCCACTTCTGGAACATCTCCCTTGGTTGTCATTAATTCAGTGCTCATAGCTTCTGTGGGCGTCGACATGATGCTATGCAACAGCTCATGTGTTTCCTGTGGCAATGTCTCAAATACAAAACTTACTATCAAAACTTCAAAGGTTTCACAGTTCATGTGCACTTGAGAGCTCAAAAACTCAATTCTTAAAATCCCAAGTGTTTTTCACTGGGCAACAACCTGCAATTTATAGGCACTTTCAAATTCAAATTCAACCATTCCCCCAAAAATTGATTGATTAATGCTAGATTGGCGGTAGATTTTATAAGATATGGTCCATAAATTCAGACTAAAATGTCACCCCCCTCCCGCTCCCTTTAGCTGTTTTTTCATCGTCAAATCATGAACAGTGACTTTAACAGCCACTTTCTGGCTATCCTATGTGAATTTTCCTTTGGTATCGCAGCTTCCTGCATGCTTCTATGGGCTCTATGACATATCTTTGTTCCGCACAGTTCCCCAGTAGCGCAAGTCTTCGACCCGGGCAATGTAGTTTATAGTCCCGCGCTTGCTTTCAGCTACCTGGAGTGCTAAGACTGTGCTTCCTTCATATAGTCACCTAGCTGGATCACCATTGTATGGCTTCAATCAACTTCCATTCACCCTCCTGGGGAAGGTTTCTCCATTCAAAGCATTCCCTGATGTCCCACTGGAGCTTTTTTGTCGCATTTCCTCACTAAGGATTACACTAACAATATCATCAAACTTTAAAGTACTAGATCCAGAGACAAAGTTACTAATGGCCATACCTAAACCATTCCAACTTTCTGGAAATGAGCACAGAAATAACAGAGCCCTAACTTCATCATCAAAAGTTACCCCTACAGAACTTAACTTCCTGGTAACTATATTAAATTCATTTAAATTATCAACAACAGATCCACCTTCTGACATCTTCATATTAAATAAATGCTTCATAAGAAATACCTTATTTAAGGCTGAGTGTTTTTCATATAATTTTTCTAATGCTAACATTAAACCCTCTATTGTTGTTTCCTTTGAAATATTAAATTCTACCAATGCCACTACGCATCGCTGTATTGTTTCAACTACTTTTATGTTGATAATATCCCATTTCGTGTCTTTCATACTTGTCGGCTTCTTTGCCTTTCCACTTAATGGTTGGTATAGATCTCTCTGGTACAAATAATCTTCCATCTTCATCTTCCACAGCTGGTAGTTTTGGCCATTAAATTTTTCGACCCTAAACCTACCATCTTCCACCATTGCTCCCACTCGAACTAAGAACCCTTCTCTCCTGCGAGTTTATCAACCAAATAGACCTTTGGCCCTGATACCAGTTGTTAGAAAATTATATATTATAGAGCAATGAAGCACACAAAATATTACAGAAATATAAACACAGAAAATGCATAAAATAAGAGAGACACAGATATACATGGTTCACCCAGTTTGGGCTATGTCCATAGAGAAATAGCCAGTCCTTCCTTTTATATTATCCAACAAACTGAAGAGATACAACCTATAGTAGATCCACTGTAATTCTCTCTTCACTGTCAATCTCCTCACTCTTCCTCACTCATAATACAGATCTATCTAGACGCAATACAATTCCTTCATATATAGTGAGGGGTTTCCTTCTAGGGCAAAAAACCCTAAATTAAACATAACTTCTACCATCATATCTCCACCTAATGAATGGCCCAGATTGACATGAAATTGAAACATTTTACAAGGCAATTTTACATCTATTTTAAAAGTCATCCCCCTTGGACCCCCATGTAGTGTATATTTTATGGGCGACTTTGTCGCCCCATTACGAACTGGGGTCCAATGAAGTGATACCTTTGAATATAGAAGATAATCAGGCTCCACATCTAATAGGTTGGCCAACGATCAAGGACCACTACTATGACATCATCCATCACAAGGTATGATAGATCATACCACTTCAGTTCTGGGTCCTTGCACGCCCAATTGGAGATACAGTGGAAGTCCGCTTTAAACTATGCGTATCCCAACAAATACTTGAAGACAGTTGGTGACAGCCTTAGCTTGTGATTGATGGCCATATTGATGCTCATCTCCATCAAAACCTAGAATACTTTTCCCTCGTGGTCCTGCTCAACATCCTTGGTGGCCCATAGCGAAGCAAACTTCGCTGCTTCAAGAAAATATTTCACGAGGTCGCGCTCGCCCATCTTTCTGCTAAATTCCTTGGCCAGATTCAACCCTAAATGGGGTAGTAGGGTGAACCTATGGATCAACATATCAGTTATAGGGATCAAATCCTCCAACCAAAGGAATCCATCAAGCATAGCAACTGTTTGACAACTAGCAAATTTATGGGCGTGCAGTGGTAATGTGGCACCCATAGCAGATTCAACAATCCTACCATTTCCACCCCACGAATCTACTTCATCAGCTCCAGCGTAGTGACACCAGAGTCCTTGTAGAATATTGTCTGCATGAAATTATCAGTAGCCAAGTGGGTGAACCACTCCATGTCCTCCAAGTCCCAATCTTCAAGCTTTAGACAGGGGACACGTGTTGAGTGCGGTCCTTCAAACATGATATTCTCTGGTAGTAGGGGTGTATGAAGGAGAAAGTTTCCCTCGTCGGTGTCCTTTGGGACCTTCATCTTACCCCGGTATGGAAGGATGTATTTTGGTAGCTTTGAGATAGGGTATACTCCCTCAATATCAATGCCCTATGTGCCCATACCAGTTTATTATGTGCCCTCTTCGAATTCTAGGTTTACCACCTTGCCTTTCTCCTGCACGATGTGCTTCTCTTTTCTCTGATGCTTTCTTGGTGACTCGTGCATTGGCTATGTCACCTTCTGTCTATCTTTCTTCATCTTGGATGCCTCTCCTGCCGGTGTGGGCATCGGCTTAGGAAACCTTGGCAATTTTGGTACCAATGCGGGCACTTCCATAATTATGACCTTAGGGGAAGCTCCCTCAGAGGCCATAGAGCCTCAAGCACTGGTAGTTTCCATGGGCACCGACATGAGGCTATTAAGTAGCTCTTAGGTTTCCTTAGGTAACTTGTCAAACACTAAACTTACCACCAAATCCTACAAAACCACAGGATTCATGCACAACCAATAGCACAACACAGAAGCTCTCAACATCCAATGTGTTTTTCGTTAGGTGATCGACTGTAATTTATAGGAAAATTTGAATTCAAATCCGACCGTTCCCCCCAAATTTTGCTCATAAATGCTAGATTGGCAATAGATATTCAAAGATCTTTCTCTTAATTTCAGCCTTAAATTCCCCTCCCCCCCCACCCCACTCCTCTTAGCCATTTTCTCACTATGAAATCATGGATAGTGATTGTAACGGTCACTTTATGGCTGCCCTGCACTATCTCTCCTTCTATAACACAACTCTCATCGCACTTCTGCTGATGCTATGACATTCTTCGATTCTGCACAGTCACCTAGTCGCACAACACTACAATACAGGAAGTGTAGTTTATAGTCTCGCACCTCCTTTCAGCTGCCTAGAGTGCTAAGACTATTCTTCCTTCATATATTCATCTGGATAGATCCCTGGTGTATGGCTTCAATCGGCTTCGATTTACCTTTCCGAGAAATGGATCTCCATTCAATTTCACCAGTTGAACTGCTCCACCATCGGTAATCTCTTTGATGGCATATGGCCCCAGCCAATGCATCTGAAATTTTCCTGGAAATTTATCAAACTTACTATCATATAATAAAACCAAATCATTTACCTTGAAGATGTGCGTTTTGAGGCGCCGATCGTGCCATGCCTTTTCACACTCCTTCTGAACTTATTGATGGAATCTAGCCAAAAATATATCTTCTTCAAGCTTTGTCAGCTGCACAAACCTCCCTTTGAGGGCCCCGTGATCTGCCATTCCTGTGAATGCCACTATGCATAGACTAGGTACAATATACTCCATTGGCATCACAGCTTCTATGCCATAGACCATCCTGAAGGGTGTCTGTCCAGTCAACTTATTTCAAGTAGTTCTATAAGCCCATAGCACCGCGGGTATGTGCAAGTCTCAATCATTCCTTTGTGCATTTCAAACCTTCATCAACGTGTTCGCAAATATCTTATTAAATGCTTCAACCATCCCTTCAACCTATGGGTGATATGGCATGCTCTTTTGATGATAAACTTGGAATTCCTCCGTCAATGAATTGATCGTTTCATTAAGGAAATGTGTACTGCGATCTCTCATTAAAATCTTCAGGCAACCAAACCTAGTCAGCACATATTCAAAGAGGAACTTCACTGCTACTACCCCTGTACAATCCTTTACAGGTTGTGCCTCCACCTATATGGTCAAATACTCCATCATGGTGATGATATACTGCACACCCATCTTCTTTCCTAGAGGCTGAATCAGACCTACAAAATCAATTGCCCATTTCTCGAATGGTTGAAATGACACTTGCAAATTCAAAGGAAACTCATCCCTCCATGATGTCCTATCCATCCTTTGACATGCATCACATGCCTTACAATAAGCCTTGGAATCCATATGTAGCATCGGCCACCACAACCCAGTGTGTAAAATCTTTTTCCTTGTTGCTTTTCTTGCATAGTGTCCTCCCGCATCTCCTCCATGAGATGCAGCAAGGATGTTGTTTCATTAAAACTCAGGTACATAGCATCACAAAATTTCATGCAATCCCATTTTATATAAATGTCCCACAATGATAGAAAAGTTTGTTGTGCGCACCACCAGCTCCTTTTTTTGACTAGTATACCCTTCTGGAGTTGTTCCCATCGTCGACAAGTGTATGATGTCTGCAAAGTGATTGTCAATTGCACGCACCACAAAGAGCCATGCGTCAGGTAGTCCTTCCTCCAAATTAATATTTTCCTCTCCTTTTTCAATGCACGACAAATCATCTGGTCCTACATTCAAATTTCCTGGATTCACAATGACTTTGAAATCATATTCCTGAAATAGCAACAACCATTTGCATATCTTCCCCCCCAACATAGGCTTGTTAACAAAGTAATTTAATGTAGAATGGTTTGTATACATCTTAAAGTGTCTGCTTAGCAAGTAGTGTCTAAACTTTTGGAGCACGTACACCACAGCCAAACCTTCGTGCTCTTTCGTTCAATAGTTCTTCTCAACTTTAGACAACTTCCTTCTTGCAAATGCTATAGGGTGCTCCAACTCTCCCTCACCGGCATGTGTCAGTACTGCTTTGAGCGCAATACATGATGCGTCCACATGCACATGAAATTACTTCTTCCAATCTGGGAAGACTAGGATCAGCGCAGTGCCCATGTTTTCCTTTAACACATCTAGGATTTTCTAACATTCCTCATTCCAACAGAATGTAACATCCTTATTTAGCAGCTTCTCCATTAGCGTAGTAATTTGGGCATAGCTCTTGATGAAATTTCTATAGTATCCTGTATGCCCCAGCGTTGCGAGCAACTATTTCACACTTCTTGGCACCTCCAAATTAATAATAACTACTATCTTAGCTAGGTCCACCATTAATCCTTGTCTACATACCACATGGCCTAGCAAGATTCTGAAAGGGACACAGAACAAACATTTCTTCAAATTGAGCATGATTTGATAACTCCAGCATGTATCCAGCATCAAGCATAGGCTAGCTACATGGCGCTTCACTAACCCAAACATTGTCTAATCGTCGAAATATACCTCCAAAAACTTGTGAATGAATTCCTTGAATTCCACAATGACTATGCTCGAAAAGATCGCCAGCGCATTCTGTAGTCTAAAAGACATTACAATATACTGAAAACATCCCCACTCGGTTGTGAAGGTTGTCTTACTTCTATCCTCTAGCGTGATATTGATCTGATGGTACCCCGAGAACCCATTAGTAAACAAATATGCTTCCTATCCTCCTACAGTATCCAATGCTTCATTGATGAATGAAGTCGGAAAAGGATCATGCATGCAAGCATCATTCAGCTTCCTAAGATCTACGCATATCATTATTTCATCCTTCTGCTTCTTTTCCTGAATTACTATTGGGCTCACCCAATTAGATTCTTCCACTGATTCAATAATACCTACTGCAAGCATTTTATCCAACTCTAAGGGAACCTTTTCTTTATACTTTGGATTGAGGTGGTAATGCCTTTGCTTGATCAGCTTCACGTTTGGTTTCAACTTAATTTTCATAACTCCCAGGTCCCCTATTATCCCTTTTAAGTCTGAGAACTTCGTAGGGAACAAGTCCTAGTATTCGAGGAGCAACTCGGTGAGCTTATCCACTGTAGCATCATCCAAATAGTTCCCTATCTTCACAAACTTCAGCTCTGCCTCTGTCCCAATGTTCACTTGTCTCGTTTTTAGCGGCACGGTGATATCTAAATTTTCTATCTGTAGTCCCTCAATTTCATGGTGACATTTTGTTTACATGATATTAATTTTTCTCGGATCCTTGTCTTCCTCTTCAGCGGTCAAATTATAGTACTCTAGCATGTGGCACAGCTGGATGGTCCAATCTAGTTGAATCAATTCCAAGGGATCTTGCAGATTCTGAAGTTTGCCTCTTTGACCTCCTGTAATGCTTCATCAATGCACTCAAATCCATCTTCAAAGTTGAATTTCATCAAGAATCGGATCTCAAAATATCCCATTTTCCCGTGCCATGGCAGAGCTCTGTCTCCAAGTACCAATTCATAGGTATTACGTCCAAGGTGTGACAGAATAGATGCACCCAGTCCGGTTGCATTTCTGCTCCATAAGCATTGGTCCATTTGGCTAAGTGATCGCACAGGTCACTCCTTCCATTGTATTTCTCTGTCAATCGTACCTTTAGGTGACCAAACCACACCCTTATCATTATTCTATATTCATGCCATCCATTAAAGTTGTCTTTATGTGTACCCCACCATCTTGCAGGTGTAGCATGCAGCGCCAAGTCCAAGGCTTGGAAGTGATGCTTTTCTGGCACTTCCCTTTCAATTCATCCTGGAACTTATCAACGTTAGTTAAACCATCATAGTAAGGCAGTCTTCTTACCTCTGATGATACGCAACACAATTATTTGGTCATCATGTTACATCGTAGCGTAGACACTTTGCACAATATATTCTACTAGTGTTCCAATTCCTCATATGAATCTAACATGTAGGAGATATCGTGATCCCATGCAATACATCCATCAATTGTCATATTCACCCACTCTTTATCTCGTGTCATTATCTTATAAATCTGGTCCAAAGCATCATCACTTTTGTAATCACAGACTAGTTCAGTGTAGCGCAGTCCTTCTACAGGGTCTAACGGTACTACTACGCAGAGAGATTTTCTTTCAAATGGAATCATTCGCTTGTCGATATCCCAATTGAAACCAAGGAGTGAAAGGTAGGGATTGTTGTCATCCATAATCTCTATCACTTGAAAATAGGCCAACGCGCTCATGCCTTCAATATCAATCGTCACTCCCTGTAATCTTCCCATGGGGATAATCTTTTGTTGATTCATCATTCTCAATTGAATAGGAGACCACTACAGTGCAAGTCTCCCCATTCTCTCCCATGTCTATTTAGGTAAAACATTCACATCGAACCCTAGATCCAAAATAACTTGGTCCATTTCATATTCTCCTATTTGTGTGGTGAGTCTCATCTCTCGCCCTATTCTTGCATTATGCATACCAATTTTCCTAACCATGTGAGGTCCATCAGGAGTATTACCAACACATTTATTGATTAACCCTTGTAATCCCTTTAAGGCCTTGCTATCTTGAAGTAGCTTCTCATAGGTCTCCAAAGATGTAGTAAGCATGGATGGTCCATTTCTTCAGACTGCTTATCCTGGTTTCCTGAGGTAGAAGCCTCAACGAAGCTTTTCTTTGCTTCCATAAATGTTTCCCTTGCGCACTCTAGATCAAACCTGACCTCCTTTTCTGGAGCTTTGTGGACCCATTCACCTTCTTCATGCTACTTTCCCTTTTCTTCTCCAATCTTCATTCCACTTCACAGCATGATGTTCACATTAGGATCCTATTCGTAGCGTTCATCCCTCATCATCAGATTCTAGGTAGGTTGCTGAGGTTGCACCCCTTTTTCACATATCTTAGCTATTAATAAAGGGAAGTCTTCCATCACGTGGTCAAATTGAGTGCAGTATTTGCATGACATGCATGTCTGGTTTGTGTATTCTCATGTGTAATGTCTTTGTCCCCCATAGTTGTATCAAATCACCTGTCCTCGACCTCTACTAGGTCCTCCTCCTCGACCTCATCTGTGCCCTTCATATCCTCCTCACGCTCCCCTAGTGCCTTAATCCAGAGGCTAAGTTTCTACCTACACTCTATATGCAGGTGTTTTATCCATAATTAGCTCATAGCTATAACAATTACGTTCATCATGACCCACCGATTGACAGAAATTGTAGAAGAGTTGTTGCGGTGTCTGTACAAATTTTTGCAGTAGGTGACAATTGTTTGTCACATGTTTTCCAGCTACCTGATAGATAGCGCACCATAGAGTGGGCCCTATACTTGCCCCTTCTTGAGCTTTTAGCATCAGAGGAATCGACCCTCCTGCTGCAACATAATTCGCGAAGACTAGGCAGTGATCCTTGTCATGCCCCTGACTTTTGCATTTTAGGCACCAAACTTCTTCGCGCACCTCCAGCTAAACTACTCTATCCTTCTTTAGACTTTCAAACTCTACGCAAAGGTTCTACAACTGCACATGAATCTAATGAACTCCCAAATTAGCATCTTCCATCAGTACCTCATGCATTCTCATCGAAATATCCAAGGCTTCTGCCTAAGTCCTGATATTTTGTTGTGATAAAACAACTCTTAGATGATGCAAGAGTGAAGCCACAAACCATTTGCAGTGCTTCCCATCCATAAGATTCATGTTAGCTTCGCAAATCGTGCACTTCAATATCTGATCCAGATCCCAAGGTGTCTCTCCAAGATTCATCATGATCTCCTTGAATCCTACAATTGATTGTGCTTCAGACTTAGGCCTACTAAATTCCTTATTCAACATAGTCTAAATATCTGCTAATGAAGCCATCGGGTTATTGGTGTAGTACTTAATGTATCATGTTAGCACGCATTCCTGTAAGGCAATGACCAATGTTGCTTTCTCCATCTGATCATATATTATACACTGAGCTTCCCATATGGCCTTCATGATGAATCAAAACTAGTCTGGATCCTCATTTCCCAAACCCCTCGAAAACAGGTAATTTTACTGCATTCGCCATATTGGATGGTCGCAGAGGTGGTGGCGGTGTGGGTGAAGGTGTATGCAGTGGAGGTGAATGTGGAGGTGGGGTGGGTGGATGGGGTATTAGTGGGAACCCTCGTCTTATTAACTGAACAACACTCTACGGTGAATCCTATGATGTTTCCTTGTCATCACTGAGAGGAGGTTCGATCAGCAGACGATATCCAGGGCTTGTTCTCCCTCTATCCCTGAAGATATTTCCACTTCGCGTAGTTCCAAACATCAAGGTAACTGCATAACCCGCTTTTCACACAAGATCATCTTAATATAAGTATTTAAATACCTTAAATACTTGCCTCGTGGTCCCTTTGAAGAAGCATCACTCTGCTTCACTGTAACTAATCGAAGTATCGACCACGAACTATGTCATGAATCCTCCTATGATACGATCAAGCCAATGATCGACAACACGTGTGATCTTATCTTCCAAGGCTTCTAATCTCTGCACTAACTCGAAGGTCCACACTATCGGACCATCAAGACTCCACCTTCCTTGGTTGTCTATTAATTTAGCAATCCACTTGTATAATTCAATTGGGAAAGAACAAAAGAATATTTCGTGTATCTCTATGTACAGGTATCTATCCAACCACTATTCTTTTGTCAATTGTGCATATATGTTTTCTTCCACCATGAATTCGCGGATCTTCCTATCCAACCAGTCATCAATTTCCTTCTTAGTCGGATTCCAGTGATGTGACATCACACATCTATTTATGTAGATCCTGGTCCTAGTAACAGAACCATTTGTTGGCTTAGTGGGCCCTGACATAGGTTCAACGTTAATTTAGAAAAATAAATCCCTACACTATTGACCCTTTCAACATCAATACGCTTAGTGGGACCTAACCCAGGTTCAACGTTAATTTATCCAAACAAATCCCTACACTACTGACCCTTTCGACATCAATCCATGAAGTGCGGACTAAAGTCTCACCCAAAGTAGTATGGGGTGATTCTATAACCAAGTTTCCACACTCAGAGATGGTAGTGATGTAATTTTTTTCCCTAACTCTACTTTTTTGTAGATCGATAAGCCTTTTAGGGCTTATCGATATACTTTTCTTAATCGGCCACTAGAACTTCACAAAGGTCTATGACTATCGTTCGCAGACCCTAACCAGGCGAATCAACCACTTACATGCTTCTGTAATTACTCTTACTTATGTATTTACCCAAATTGGATTAAGTATCTAATAACTTCAATATGCATTAATATGTTCTTCGCATAAACAGATATTATTACTTGCATACAAATAACAATGTAAAACATATAGATTCACGTATCAAGATAGCATTAAATCATGAAACCATTATTCAACATAACATAATTGCATTTATTCATAATAGAATTAAATAGATCAAACACAGATATTTCCAAAGTAATCTTCTTTATTAGTACTTAAGATCTTCTTACAAACTCGAACTACCCTGCGCACTCAGCTACAGACTTATACCCTAGGCCCTAGAGCACAAAACTGCAAAGCGTTTCTTCTACTTAAAACTCTTGAATTTTAGCTCTTACTGACCCATCAATGACTTAACTTCAAAAACATACCTTAGACTCTTCTAAGACTCTCATTTTTATACAATCCCATGGTCTGCGGACCATGGGTGGATCTTCTAAAGCCGACACAACTAATATAAAAGAAGGGTGAAAACCCTTTATGTCACTTTAATCTATGCGCTATACCACCAAAACTTGTAGAGACTTTATGCTTCACATACAAAAACTTGGGCTTTTTGCCCCAAAACTTGGGCTTTTAACCCCAAAATCTACCCTAGGGGACCCTGTCCCAATACCTGCCATGTGTCCTTAGCGGAACCAATGATATTCTACCATGTGTACTGCTAGAGGGGAGAGAAAATGGATCATTCACCTTTTTTTTGTGATGAAATCCTTTGTAAACCTTTATCAATGTTCCTTGATGGTTTTAAATGCAATCGACACATTTCCATATCACAACTTTTAAAAGGCTAACACTTGTTCAGAATTTCTAATTTTCTTATCGTTGACCTTCTGATGTGTCGATGCTCTGACATGCAATATCCTCCAAGCTCCGATGTTTCCATGTGCTGATACCTGACCTCTGATATTGTGATATTTGATATTCAAGACCTTCCTAAGGCTTCAATCCTTGGACTTCAACAGACCATATACTTTGATCTAGGAGTCCATATTTTGACTTCCACATATCATTGGAAAGCTTGTTCAGATCACTTTCCAATGGAGTGTGTATAATGTAGGATTTGAGTCCTTTTGTGGCTTGGAAGATGACTGTAAACTTCTCTTCTCATTTACTCTTTGGATAGTTGAAAACACATTTTACAGTAAGTGACAACATTGGCTCCAACTTGGGATAGTTCCTTGCTAGCAAGGTGTTGAGAACCTCCAGACTAGTAGCCTTCACCATTGGGCATGGAGTCCAAAATATAATGAATCTATAAAACCAGAAAATATCCATGGAAATTTATTTGCATGGAATCATTTCCTCACAATGCTGAAATGTATAAATATAAACTCTAACAACTGGTAATTAAATGCTCAACTAGTGAGCTTATTTATATACAACTCTTGCTTAGGCATAGGGCTCAATTCACCCAAGTGAGGTCAAACTTCCAACGGTACTAGGTCAACATTTAGGTGTTGGACCTAATGCCTCCATGATGCTGAAATTTAAAAATCAAAACAAGTAAGCACCATGAAAAATATTCAAACAAAAAACTTGATACATACCCGAGAAACAACATATGTTTCTGACCAAAAAATGTTGTCATGTAGTAAGCTACTAGGTCATAGAACCGATGAGAGAAAATTGTAGTTGCCTTATTTTCTTGAAAGGTCTGCTGACTAAAGAAAGATGTTATATAGTCATCTATTGGATCATAGAACTGATGAGAGAAATTTACAATTGTCTCCCTTTCTTGAACAGTTTCCAGAAATTAATCGTTCTGGAAAAGGAAACCAAAAACACTGCTTGGTCATTCAAATTTCGGTTCTTCTTGAAAAATTTGTTGTTGGAAACCTTCTTCCCACTTGTTGGTAAGGAACTCCCTTTGAACATCTGAAATAGTCTCATCCTTCTCTAAATCATCTAAATCATAGAATAGAGAATCTTTATTAACTTGAATACTAGTTTCTTGGACTTGCTCTCCATTGGTAGGATGTGAATTGTGAACTAGAGCCTCTTTGTTAACCTCTTGGTGGGCCTCCTATTTTTTTGCATCTTCCCATCACTGGGACTATTGTAGTCCTGTGTTACTCAACATCCCATCATAGTAATACCAATCATAAAAAGGAGAGTCATACAATTCAGCAGAATAAGATCTCTAAGGGTTTGTTTGCAACTTGATGACGTCTCCTTCTTCTCCTTCCTAATCACTAGGTGATGCTTCTTGATGCGAGTATATATGTTCTTGGAGTGGGGCCCCACAAATATCGTCAGCGGGATCATTAACCTCATAAATATTTTCAACATTTACATGTGCACAACAATCTTCAAATAGAGAATCTGTTGGATATAATCTTTTGCAAAAAATATTAAATTCTGTGTGAAAGCACTTTAAGGATGATATGCTACCACGAGGTAGTGTTTTGTACCAAACTCTAGCATCTTCATCTAAAGAGTACGTGAAAAATTTAATTTTAACATCCTAAAAAACAATACCCTATTGTTGCATGAATTCATGAAAATCCTTGAGGTGTTGGTCCGGCCTTCTATCTATGTTTCCACTAAAGCTAGGCAAATAAGTATACCATTCATGAACAGAAGGGACATGATGCAGATAACCAGCAATAGAATAAAAATTTACTGGGGAACATTTATTGGCCAAGAATGCAGGAATGACCATTTTGAAAACCCCTTTAGGTGATTGATCTCAAGTTCAAATATAGGGGAAGTTTTCTATTGTTTATCATCATTGTAGAATTCCTACAGAAACTCCGATAGATCTAGAATTCTAGTTAAATTAAACACAAGTAATTTGCTGATATTCAAGAGAGGAGAGAAATAATTTGCTCCATAAAATCAATGTATTATTAATGAACAATATTAATACATGAGCAACCTAACCTCTAATCCCAAAGATAGGTGGTTATACAGAAATTGTCGAATCTAGAAAACTAGGAAAAAGCTAGTAAAAAACTAGAAAAGGCTAAGAAAAGCTAAAGGGAGGCCTAAAATAGAAACAATGACTCAAGAAAACCTATGCCAACTATCAGCCACGAGGAAAGAATAAGGAGGGGCACATTTCCCAAGGAAGGCAACTTTAAAACATGTTAAAATGATCTAGGGGACCAAATCCCTTGATTTAAGGGGGAATCTTCATGTGGGGTACCAATCCTCAAATAACTCAAGTGGATGAGGTGTGGTTAGGTATGAACATGCACTTAGATCTCTAAATGGTTTAGGAAAGTGGTTGGACCAATATTTTCATAATATTAAGCCTTTAAAGGCAAAAAACAAGGGAAAGTTGGTCCACCGAGCTAGTTTACCAAAAACCAAGTGTGAACATGATTTTTAGTGCATGTGGCTAAGTCAAGGATACTTAGGCTAAAAAATAAATGTAGATGTTAGGATTATATTACAACACCCCCCCTTCATCCTAACTCACTTTTCAAACTGAGCCTTAGCCAAGATGCCCTGTTAGGAACTCAAGTACAATAAATCAAAAATCCTCATAAAATGAAGAAAGAGGGAAAACCT
>APFE031156391.1:26808-38954 GCA_000404065.3 Pinus taeda
CGACCAAATTTCATATATCTTTTCTTTAAAAACCTATATATACCCTAAATAGAGCTTTTGGATAAATCATTAAAATCTAGTGAATATCTATTGACACATCCCCTGATGATGGACTCACTTGGTAGTCCAAAATGTTGGGTTCACAAAACTCTATAACAGGTCATTCCTCATCTATAAAATGTAAAAATTGTCTTACCCAGGGAGAAATATTATGATTAATTCCTCAATAATGTTGCCAGAAATATGTTGTAGCATTTTCTATCTGCTGTCACACAAGTGCTTGAGAAGATACGTAAGCCTCCTAAAGACATCCTCGAGGTTGATAGGAGACCAATGCCTAGGGCATCTAAGGGGAGTGCTTTTGAAGATTGTCTAAGGGATTTATGTTGCACTTCATATGTCACGTCATTGGAAAAGGGATAATTCAGGGCTTGATTCAATAGCTCTTCATCAAGGTAGACTCAATAAAACACATAGATCTAAATACTCAGAGGGTAAATATGGCATCTCAAAGAGAAATGTCTTGGTTCTGGTGGTCGACACACAAAAATAGGCAACTTAACATTTTCGTTGTAGTTTAGATGAACAAGAGGAAGGAAAGGATGGAAATCGATGTAGAGGGTTGGACAGAACATAAAATCCTAAACAATAATATCTAGCAGAAATATGGAAGAGTAAGGAGATGAAAATGCAGAAAAAGTGGAGTGTGAATTAAGGTCTTAAACTGTATTCCTCATGAATATATTTTTCACCAATTAGCATAAATAAATTTGTGTTTACATACAGGTACTGGGGCTATCAAATAACACAAGTAAATCTGTTTTTACACAAATACTTTTGCTACTTAGCAGAAAACGTGCAACCATGAATGTGAGTGAAACCAATAGCTTAATTACACTATTTCAAAGGAGGAAAGCCATATGTGAAGTGATATATAGAAGGGAAAACATATTGCACATTTCTCTTATTGGAATCAACAAAACTGCTTCATTAATCCTTGAAAATGGAGTCCAAACCACCAGTCCATTACATTTAGCAATTGTATCATCCCAAGGACCTCATGAACAAGCAAATTGAGCCAAAGTGGAACCACGGAATTCATACGTCTTGGGTGAAAATTTTGGGAACCTTCGTTAAGTGTTTCTTCCCTCTTTTTATAAGGAGAGGGAGAACTTAGAAAATAGTTACAAAAATATCCTAGCTGAGTTCTAGCTTTCTGATCAACTAGTTGTCTCGGCATGAAAAGGATCTATCACCCAAATCATTGAAATAATATTTGATTTCATTCTTTAAAATACAAAATTTACAGAATATCAAAACATGAGAAAATTGAATGATAGCTGGGAAAAATATCTCCTTGTCATTCCTATGATGGCCCCTAATTAAGCTATGTCTTTGCGACAATGTTCCTATTCAGTCACTCAGTTGGTTAAATCATTGCAACATATTTGATTCACCTGTCGCTTTCCTCTTAACTGCTTGAAATTCCCACCTTTTAGATTTGGGGAGCGATTAGTTGTGGTGGCCTTAGTGGTGGTGTGGAATCACAGATGTTGACTCATCCATCACATAAATTTTTACATTTCACCATTGGAGTGTTATGTGCCCTGTAATATAGCCCTAATTTTATAGTGGAGCTATGCCTTATCAGAACTTTATTCTTAACATAAATTACAAAAAAAGTGAGTTATGATGTCCTCAGACCCTTTTGTTTACCCTCTTTCTACATTGCTCAGCATAGGATCCAAGGTTGTGACCTACTGCATAGCCTTAAGGCATTAGGAAATTTTGTTCCTGTTAGGGGCCATTTTTCCTTTGTAAAGTGATTTGTGCCCCTTGTCCTTTAACTTCTTCTATAGCATGTGCTAGCCCAATATCGAAGCCTCTCTCATTGGAATGTTTTCAAGTGTCAAGTTTTACAAAGTTCTAATATCCTTACCCTCCGATATGAAATATCCAATATGATGTCATCACTTCCACATGGTACCTAATAAGTGGTGACATGTGTCACCCTGATTTTCCTGCATAGCCTCCTCAAAATGCCAAAACTTCCTACCGTGTGTCCTTATCAAAACGAGTCATATATTACCATGTGTCCCACTAGAGGAGAGAGAAAAGGGCCCATCCACCTTTGGTTTGCGATGAAATTCTTTGTAAACCTTTATCGACATTCCCTAGTGGTTTTAAATGTAATTGACACATTTTCATATCACAACTTTCAAAAGGTTGTCACCTGTTCATAATTTCTGATTCTCTAATCATCAACCTTTTGATGTGTCGATGCTCTGACATGTGATCTCCTCCAAGATCCAATGTTGCCATGCACTGATACCTTAATTCTGATATTGTGATCTTTGATATTTGGTACCTTCCTAAGGCTTCAATCCTTAGACTTCAAGAGACCAATATCTTTTGATCTAGGAGTCCATTTTTGGACTTCCACATATTGTTGGAAAGCTTGTTTAGAGCACTTTCCAATGGAGTGGGTCTGATTTAGGATTTGATTGCTTCTATGGCTTGGAATATGAATGAAAAAATATCTTCTCATTTACTCTTTGGACAACTAAAAACACATTTTACAGTAAGTGACAGCACCAAGCCCAAGGATATACATGATAAGCATCATGTTAACCATACTTTAGGTTGGAGATGAAGTAAGGCTTTGCATTAGCAAAGAAGAGCATTAAGGTGAAGCAAAATTTAGATTATATGAGTCTCCTTTGATTTAAGATCAAGGAGAGGATGTTCAAATTCCTTCAATAGAATATTTCTCTCGTAATTATCTTGAAGAATTGCAATAAGATACTACTCTTAACAAAAAAACAAGAACTTCAAGAAGAGGGAACGAGGAGTACCTTTGTGTGGGGCTCAAAGGTACAAATCAAAGAAAATACAAATGGATTGAGATTGGAAGTGTGAGGGAATTGTACCCTTATATGTTCTTTGACTGAAAATAGTATTTTTGAGGTCGAAAAGCTTCTAGTGGGGAGGAATGATCTAGGGGATCTGTAAAGTGCTCAAAATGAAAGTGCTCAAAAGTGTTAAAAACTAGTTCCAAAATGTAGATCTCACTGACTTGAATCCAATGCAACTTGAATTGCTCAAAACTAATACCATTCTCCAGATATCACATTTTGATCATTTTCCCAAATAAGTAAAAATTTTAAAGGTTGAAGTGCAGTACTAGTGACTAGGCAGGTTGACTCTATTTTTCGAGCCAATGGTAGGTTTCCATTTGGCCTCACTAGATTGGTTTGGAAATGTCATTTTTTTATTGGTTTTTGAATGATGTGTTTGACCAATTAGAGGGTGCCACATCACCCAATCATGGGCTGCCACATGACACTCTGGGGTTGTCTAAAATTTTGTTATGGCCCGAACTAACCTCCATGGGGATCGAACATGAGTCCTATATCCAAATAGAGCAATGCCTTACCAATGCATTATGGGTGTTTCTTAACTACTATGGGAACCAATTTCTATTTAAACCTTCGGCAAATGAACTTTGGGGTATGGGGTTGGGGCTAAGACCCTCGTCGTCCGTTAGCTCACACCCACAAGACCTTAAGCAAAGGAATTGAGGGCTTGAGGCTTAGCCCTAGCCTAAGGTCATGGTATTGGCCATATAACCATAGCACAGGTGGAGTTTGGTGCTAGAGCAAGGGTGCTTTCAGTAAGGCCCAGGACAAGGTCCCATGGACATTTACAAAACCAAGCCCCGATAGTATAGTGCTTGTAGGAAGGGGGCTTGGGACAAGGGCCAAGTCCAAGTCTTATGACAGTTCAGAACCATGAGTGCAGGAGATAAGGTTTTAAGCAACATGGCGTAGGTTTCGGGGGCCAGCCCCGAGTTATGTGGGATAATATAACTATGGCCTAGAAACATGGGGCCTATGTCGAAAGGGGTGGGCAGTTATCCCTAGCCCCTAGGCATATGTCCCATGTGGCCTTGATTTTTTGCACATAGGTGTCATTGGTCATTAAATCGCATCGATAATTTGCACCTGAAATGACATGAATCTTGTCGGAACTGGGAAAAAATGTTGCTCAACAGTTCTGAAAAAGGTTGAATTCATAGAAAAGTTAGCAAGGGAGTCCAGTTTGTAGAGGAGATAGTAGCAAAACATCTCTAGAGCATAACTTTCGCAATTTTTGGCCAAATTGAGCCCAACAAGAGCCCATGTATGGGTTTTTTACTATTTTGGAGACACTGGAGACATTATTTTTACATTCTGAGCATTATTGATCCATGAAATCATAGATTTTAGCACTTAACGAAAGAGGGCCAACATTGGAAGTTGGACCAGGAGATGTAGCCCAGGAGGGGTGAAATCCTCTTATCATTTGTTGTCTTATGTTGTTGTGTATGGTATATTTGTCTTTTTTTTATGTTTCAAGCTGATTTTAAAAACCATTAATTTATGTACTTTTTCAAATTGGTCCATTTCTTAAAAGACATAAAAAATTACTTGCAAATTTTCAATAAACCTTCAAGTTTGTAATATAGATCATTTATTGAGAGTGCATCTACAACAACATTTTTCTTATCTATTTTATATATGATTTCAAATTCATAAACCAACATCTTTGTGACCCATTTTTTCTTCTCTTTTGAAGATAATCTTTGTTCCAAAAAGTATTTAAGAATATCATGATCTATTTTTACCTTGAAGTGTCTTCCTATTAGGTAAGGTCACCATTTCTTTAGTGCATGTAGTATTGCCAACATTTCCTTCTCATAAATAGGTATGTGTAAATACATTCCCTTGATTGGGAGACTTTCAAAACAAATGGGTCTTCCTTCTTGCATTAAAAAAACACCAATTCCATTTCTTGAGTCATCACATTCCATAATAAAGGTTTTCGTGAAGTGTAGTGTAGCTAAGATCAATGCTTGGCACATTGCCACTTTAATATGTTCAAAGGCCTTATTTGCTTCTATAGTCCAAAATAATGCATCTTTCTTTAGTAATGTTGTTAGAGTTGTTGTTATTCTCCCATAATTCTTAATAAACTTGTGAAGAAACCTTGTCAACCCGAGAAATATTTGAAGATGTTTTAGCATTATGGGGATTTTCCATTCATTGATGGATTTAATCTTTTTAGGGTCTACATTAACACCCTCATGTGATACAATATGACCCAAATATTCCACCTCTTGTACTCCAAAGAAACATTTGGAGGTTTTTGCATATAATTATTTCTTCTCCAATAGTTTGAGCACCTTGTCAACATGTTGAACATGATCCTTCCAAGACTTCTTGTAGATTAGTATATCATCTAAAAATAGTAACACAAATTTTCTAAGGGTTTGAAAATGGAATTCATCAAAACTTGAAATGTTGAAGGTGCATTGGTAAGGCCAAAACGCATGACCAAAAATTCATAATGACCTTCATGAGTTCTAAATGTTTTTTTTGGAATATCTTCAGTCTTCATTCTAATTTGATGATATATTGAATGAAGATCCAACTTGGTGAAGTAAATTTCTCCATGTAATTCATATAGCAATTCATCAATGAAAGGAATGGGAAATTTATCTTTAATAGTGAGCTTGTTGATCTCCCTATAATGTAGACACATACGCCATGATCCATCCTTCTTGTGCACCAATGTTACTGGAGTAGAGAAATAAATTTGACTAGGTTGAATTATACTGCCCTCTAGCAATTTTGCAAACATATGTTCAATTTCACTCTTTTGGGCATAGGGATATTTGTAAGGCCTAATGTTTGGAGGAACATTTCCTGTAATCAATTGAGTAACATTATCATACTCAAGAATAGGTGGAAGGTCTTTGGTATTCTCAAATACCTTGGAATGATTGTCCAAAACTTTTTGTATATGTAGAGAAATAGATGATTTTGATGTTTGAATCTCTGATGAGCATATTTGAGCAATTATGACCTGTTGTTATTTCTTCATAATATTTTTCATGCCATTAGAGCTGATTATCTTGCCTAGTTTCCTTGTGATACCCCTTAATTCAACTTACTTTCCTTCGCACAAAAAAAAATAAAAAATCAGAAGATTTCTTGAAAATTAAAATTTATCATCCCTAAATATTATAACCATTGGCATCTTAATACAATATCAGCACCACCCATTGGAATGGAAAGCATCATACTATTCAATACATATTCCCCCGTGGTTATCTTATTATTATGGAACTTTATAGAGCAATTTATAGTTCCTCCATTTGCAACCATCACTTGACACTCTAGTTCTAGATATAGAAATCAATTCAATTCCTTTGCTATCTTACAATGAATAAAATCATGGGTACTACCCGAATTAATAAGCCTTATTACTTTTTTCTTCTTGATATATCCTTTTATCTTGAGAGTTTCAGGAGTGGTAATTCCCATCAACGCATTACAAGATCTGGTCATATTCATTTATTTTCTCTAGGGTTGGTTCCTAGTGTATATCCTCTCTTTTGATGTTTCTTGTTCCTTTTCTTCCACCTCTTCACAATCTATGTAAAATGATTTCTTCTCAACACAATTATGACCTTTAGTGTATTTGTTATCATAACTATAACAAAGTTGTTTTTCTCTTTCTTCCTCCAATTGTTGTGGTGTCAACCTTGTATGTTGTGGAAAGCTAGGAGTAGCAACACTTCCATCTTTATAGTTGTGAGTGGTAGACTTCCTTGTTTCCATAATTTTTCTTTTAAATTTCTTTCCACGTTGAATGCCCTCTCCAATGAGCAATATTAATTTTTTAAAGTCATCATTGTGTTTCACCATTGAACCCTTTTCTTTGAGATTTATCAATTGTATAAAGAAGGTGTTTCTCTTTATAGCCTAATAATGTGTTATCGTTTCCATGTCATTTCCTCTATAAAATTTGACCAAGTGACAAGTGTTTTATAAGAACAAAGCCATCGATACCATACAAACTGATTGGGTTCTAAATATAAATATGCAATGTGTACCTTTTGTGTGTGTTGCACATCATGTAGATCAAAATATTGCTCCATCCCTAGTATCTATGTTACTAAATGCTTGTCATCAAACTCCCTCATATCGATATTTGGAATGTGGCTAGCCTTTAATATAAATTTAGAATCTCTAAAATCATAATTAGCATTACTTTTATTCTCATCGCAAGTTTCATGGAATACCTTTTCACCATTAGGAAGCATTTCTTGTAGCAACTTTGTCAAACCTTCCTTGTTTGTTTTCAAACAATTCTTCAAACCTTCCATGTTTGCTTTCAAATCATCCACATTAGCTTCCAGGTCTGCTTTTAATCCATCCTTCACACCTTCCATATTTTCTTTTAAACAATTCATCAAACCATCCTTCTTAGCTTCCATTTCATTTTTGGTAACTCATTGCGAGAGCAAAATTTAATGCACTTGGTGGCATAATTTTGATATATTATGTTTCATTTCTTCATATTCTTCATGTGTCATAGCAGAGCTTTTTGGTTCTTACTAGGAGTATCCATTTTTTTTGTTTTTAGGCATATTGGAACCAAACAATGATATATATACTTTACTATGCCCTTTGAATAACTTCAAACTAATTTTTCAAACAAAACTTATGCAAATTTTAAAAAATACACACATTTTTCTTGTTGCTTTTTGGATCCATATATTAAAGCTATTGTATCTCTAAAATTTCTACCTCCCAAGGTCTGAAATTCGGTCCTATGGTAGCACTCCGAGACTTATTTCCAACGAAACCATTTAGACCAAGATTGGATTCTTCAATATAAATTTATGAAAAATTTCCCACGATGACCGGATTATGGACTAGTTTAGTAGAGAAAACGTGTATGGGATGCCAGCTTTCATTGTTTCAACCTTCGGTCGTAAACTTAATTCCAAAGAAACTACAGTTCATGCAATTTCAGTCACTTTTTATGGAATTCGAATCTGATTCTTGAAACTAAATTTATGACCATTGTTTCTAGGTCACTTGTTTGAGATTGGATTCTGGAGCATGTGAAAACCCTAACTTCTTCAAACCATATCTCAGAAAATATAGCGAACCAAGATATGAAATTTATATAAGAAGCTAACCAAGATTTCATATCTATGTGGTAAACATTTAAACTTCTAAATATTTGTAGAAAAAAATTATATCAAAAATTCTAATATGACATGTTTGAAGTAGCAAAACCAAAGAATCCAAAGCTCTAATACCAAATGTTATGCAACCAACTCACAAAATAGAAGAAAAGATAGATCAATGAAAAAAAGTAGCCTCTTCACGGGGAAAACCTCCTTTACATTACATAAATGAACAATTCTTAGACGATTCAAATGATAAGACCTCCCTTGTATATATAGGAGTCTAAGGGGCCATAATATAATCAAAGCCTACATAACAATACTAATATAAGGGCACAAAAATAATAATAGGGGGGCTACTCTAATAATAACAATAAGGGACCTACACTAGTACTATATGGACCTAACAATTTTATTTTTAGGGATAATATCCTAATGTGAACCCCATAGATATAAGATTTAATTAAAATTTAGAATCAATAAGGATTTAGATTTAGATTTAATTAAAAATTTTCATCTTAAATTTTTTAAATGTCATGTGTATATTATTTATGTTGAGGATGCAAGAAAATTTATATATCTATGTACATGTCATACATATTTGGTTCCTAAAAATTTGATTTCAATATGTAACAACCAAGTTGATATATTATTTAACTTAAAATGGAAGTTCAACAATCTAGTTTATGAACAACATTGAAATATTTTTATGATATTAATACATATGGATGTTTTGTTCAATATAAACATGAAAAGAGTTCACAATGCTTGGATGTTAAAAGTCAACAAATTATATATATTTATATATATATACATGTTAATGGCTATTAAGTCTTTTAGATAACCTCAAAAGAATAAAATCAATAAACTAATTTGTCTTTACATTCGCATAAATTAAAATAATTGTATTTTAACATCATATATTAATTGTGCACTAAAACACACTTTCTACAAGCCAATATGACAACTAGGATTGCTATTTTGTAAAATTTTACTTCTTGAATGTTCTTAATTGAAGGTCTTAAGATAAGAAATTGATTGAAATACTTGGATAGGCAAGTAAATTTAGGAAAGTGCATAAAATTATATAAACATATCATTAATTGTTTAAATTAACATACATTGACTACACTTGTTATCACCAAAATAAGGGTTTACATTGTTCCTAGTCATGGTCTTAGATAACTCTCAAGTCACCCTATGTTTTAATGGGTAGGTGATAGGTCAAGAGTCCCAAAGTTTTCATTTTTCATATCCAAATAAAATCTAACACCCTTTTTCCATGTTTCATAAGTCTCACATTCTTTTTAGAAACTCATAGCTTAAGCCATTTTGAAAATTTTTGGAATTAGCCCCAAAACCACATTTTCGTAATGTAGATACTATAAAATGTTTATTTTGCACTACGAAAACACTGCTCTTTTCATAGCACTTTTTCCTACGTGCTACGAAAGCAGGAATTAGTAGAACATTCTTGTCAAACATCAATCCGTTAGCATTCCATTAAAATTTTCATTATTAGGTGTCAGCTAGGAGTCAGTCCTTAAGCATGCTACCATCCAAACTCATCACTTCGAATTTAGGGCTCATTATGAAAGATATTTTCAAATTCAAAAGCGCTAGCTAGTCTCATTGTTTTAGTTTGCATGCAAACCCTCAAATAGAATTGTTTCTGAATAGTAAGCTTTGGTAAACTTCCACCAAGGTTTTCCTCATCCATAATTCAGGCAAGGTTGACCACCATTGGCAAGCGAGGCTGATCAATAGTATTTCAAGAGAGGCCAATTTGGTTACAGGAATTCAGAAGGAAAGATGACAGAGGAGAAGAAACGTTAAAGTTCTAGTCATTGTTTAAGAACAGAGCCTAAAAGCACCAAGGTCATAGTAAGAGACAAATCAGTTGTGGAAGCTTTCAAGAAAGCAAGATGCTGGAAGTTTTGTAAGAAATTGCAAGGAGGACATACTCAGGTGACAAAGGAGTTTGCACTACATTTCACTGGCTCAAGCACAAAGGTTGGAATGCTGAACTTGAAAATTTCTCCAGAGGTCATAGCTTTGGTGACAGAAATTCCTAGGGGGCAAGATACATGGTTCAAAAAATTCAAATTCGACATGGAGCCATGTAAGGTGTTTCTAAAGCTAGAGTTTGTAGAAACTGACTTAACCAATGCAGTTCCCAGAGACTACATCAAGGACAGCTATGCCAACTTGCTCTTCAAAATTCAACATTATTTTACCTATGAAGGCAGATATCAAAAGGTTTATTCATATCATTTTAAACTTCTGTTACATTTTACTAGTATGATTTCTTTAGATTTGGCCTACTTCTTATTTTGAAGTGTGGCTAAGATGGCAGACAAAGTACAATTGAAATCTCAAGGATGTGAAACTTCCTTGTTTCATCATGGTCTAATTAAACTAATAGTTCTACATGAACTCAAAAGGATCAACAAAGAATGGTCCTTGTTTTTGTTTTTATGTGACTTTAGAGCATAAAAACAAGGTGTATACATTAGCCCTAGGGTTAAAGGAACTCCATTAGTAGAAACCAACAAGTCTGTAATGTCTAGGGAAAAAAGGTATGTCAAGTTGAAACCTAGGAAGCAGGTGAAAGAGCAATTAAGCAAAGCACTAGTAGTCATTCTTGAAGCTCCTAAATCTACAAAGGAAAATATATCTGAGGTTAAAGGAATGAAAAAAGAACAGTCAACTAGCAAACTAGTTCAAAAGAGATTGACTAGAAGTCAAATTGCAAAGGAGAAAGGTAAAACAGTGATCTCGGGAGAAGGTTCTAGCTTGAAGGGTGATTTAAAAGATATTTTAAAAGCCATTGATATTGCAGAATCCCCTTTGGTGTAGGCAAATGTGATAAAATTTGATCAAGGAAAGTTGAAGAAAATGAAACCCTCCAAGAAATTGGATTTTGAGGATGATGTTACAACATTTGTTTTCAAACCTAGAAAACCCTTAACCAGGAAATCCAAGAAGATGCAAGAGTCCAATATTGAGCTGGGGAGAACAGAAGAAGCATCTGCTATTCAAGAAGAGTTGATAGACTTTCCGTATCCAAGACCTAAAGGTGACAATGTTGGGTTGTGTTATATTCTTTCCACATAGTTAAAAGGGGGTTTGAAGGGCACTCGTAACACCACTTTATGGGGTCCGGGGCAGCACCCCAAAAAATTTTGGTTTTGGACCCTATGTTAGGTTAGGCGAACCCACCTATGGTTCTGTGCATGATTTTCGCACATGTTTTTTTGCACGCGATGGTTTTTGGTCCATGGTATTGGATGCGTTGGTTTTCGGTCCATGGTATTGGATGCTTAGGCATGTATGCATATGTATTGTAACATTGAAAGGAACATAATGAAAAATCAAGTTGGTAATCCCGGTTTTGGGATCCAGGGGAAAATCTTTGTGTATATGTGTTTTATGTGTTATGATCTCGCATTGTTTTTTCTTGTATTTTAGAATTCGTATGCAGGTAATTTATGTACGAGGTTAAAACCTACATTTGGTATCAGAGTTGTTTTGGCTTCAAGGGGACACCTTTGTTGCTGAGGGTTTCGCTCGGGCCTGTGGTAGACCCTGTTTAGTGGGAGATTTGCGAGATTGATTCTGGTGGTGAAAGAAGATGGCGAGCAGTGGAAAGATAGAGATCAAGAAATTTAATGATCATAGTTTTGAGTTGTGGAAACTCAAGATGGAGGATATGTTAGTGGATAAAGACCAGTGGATCGCAGTAGATCCAGGTACTAAACCAACGAGAGTGTCTAATGAAGAATGGAAGAAGATGGATCGGAAGGCAAAGAGCACAATAAGCTTGTGCATCTCAGATTTAGTATTGCTGAATGTATCAGGGGAAGCTATGGCGAAGGTTTTGTGTGACAAGTTAGGGACTCTGTACCAATCTAAGTCTCTGGTGAATAAATTGTTCCTGTAGAAAAAGTTGTATAACCTGAGGATGAAATATGGAGACTCGGTGACAAAGCATCTGAATGCATCTAATATTGTGGTAAGTCAATTAGCATCTGTTGATATTAAAATTTCAGATGAAGATAAGTGCATCAGTTTGTTGTGTTCTCTACCAGATTCGTGGGATAGTCTAGTTATTGCAATA
>APFE031156391.1:39578-56229 GCA_000404065.3 Pinus taeda
TAAAGAATTTAAGGCTCTGGTGGAAAATCATACAGAGAAGAAGATAAAGGTGCTGAGGACAGATAATGGAGGAGAATTCTGCAGCAAGGAATTTGAAGAATTCTGTAAGAAGTGTGGTATAGCATGGCAGAAGACTACTCCATATACACCTCAGCAAAGTGGAGTCGCAGATAGAATGAACAAGACATTGATGGAAAGGGCAAGAAGCATGCTCAGTGGTGCTAGGTTAGGACAGGAATTATGGGCAGAGGCGGTGGATACTGCATGTTACCTGGTCAACAGGTCACCTTCATCAGCATTGGATGATAAGACTCCACAAGAAGTATGGACTGGTAAGAAACCCTCTCTCTCACATCTGAGAGTATTTGGATGTGATGCATATGTACATGTTCCAAAGGAGAAACAAACCAAGGTGGATAGTAAATCTGAAAAGTGCATCTTTATTGGGTATAAGGATGGTTTAAAGGGTTATAAGCTTTGGAACCCAGTCACACGGAAGATTGTGTACAGCCGAGATTTGGTGTTCATAGAGGTGAAAGATGTTATTAAACATGAATTCCAACAAAAGGAACCTGAGAAGATAGAGATTGAGCTAAAGGAGGAAGAATCGGACTCTACAGTAGAGGAGGAATCAGAAGATGAAGAGCCACAAACTCCGGCTGTGAGAAGATCCGTTGAGAAAGAAGGCAGCCTGAAAGGTATGGTCCATCTGCTTTTCGTTCAAATTTTGCTTTATCTATTAATGACGATGATCCTAGAACTATGAAGGAAGCAGTAGATTCAAAGGATGGAAAACTCTAGAAAGAGGCCATGGTTGATGAAATGGCATCTTTGCATAAAAATGAGGATTGGGATCTGGTGGAGTTGTCGGCTGGAAGGAAACCCATTGGCAGAAAATTGGTGTTAAAAAAGAAGACAAATGCAGAAGGAAAAGTGGAGAAATACAAATCTTGGTTGGTAGCAAAAGGTTATTCCCAGGTGTCGGGAATTGATTTTGGTGATATTTTTTCTCCTATTGCCAAGGTAACTTCTATTAGATTACTTTTATATGTTGTTTTTGCTTTTGATTTTTAGGTAGAACAGATGGATGTGAAGACATAATTTCTTTATGGGGATCTGGAAGAGGAAATATACATGAAGCAACCTGAAGGCTTTGTAGCGAAGGGTAAGAAAGAATTAAGTATACAAGTTAAAGAAGTCTCTGTATGGGTTAAAACAGTCACCAAGGATGTGGTATCAAAAATTTGATATATTTATATGGGGACTTGGCTTCACTAGAAGCAAAGCAGATGACTATGTGTATTTTAAATTAATTGGTGACCGTGTTATTTATCTGGTCTTGTATGTGGATGATATGTTGTTGGTTGGAAATGACAAAGAGATTATCCAGGATTTGAAGACCCAATTGTCCTCCCAATTCGACATGAAATATCTTGGTGCTGCAAACTATATTTTGGGCATGGAAATTAAAAGAGATCTGGCAAAGAGGAAGCTCTAGTTAAACCAGAGGAAGTATGTCAAGACAATACTGCAGAGGTTTAATATGCAGGATAGTAAACTGGTGAAGGTACCTATTCTTGTAGGTGTCAGGTTATCTGCTGAACAATGCCCCAAGACACAAGAAGAGGAGGAGGACATGTCATGTGTTCCATATGAAAGTGCAATCAATAGCCTAATGTATGCAATGGTATATACTAGACAAGACATTGCACATGCAGTGGGATTATTGAGCAGGTTTATGTCAAAACCAGGAAAGGAGCATTGGACAACAGTGAAGCAAGTTTTCAGGTATTTGCGTGGCACTAGTGATTATGGTCTATGCTACCAAGGAAGACTAGGATTGGACAGAGTGTTGGATATTCATGGCTTTGTTGATACAAACTGAGCTAGAGATCTGGATCAAAGAAGATCTACAAGTGGGTATGTGTTTAACCTATTTGGAGGTGTAGTCAGTTGGATGAGTAAGAAACAATCTATAGTGGCACTATCAACTACAGAGACAGAATACATGGCAGCCACTCATGCAAGCAAGGAAGCAGTTTGGTTACAGAGATTTTTGTTCAAGTAAGGGGTTAGTACAGGAAGCTATAAGGATAGACTGTGACAACCAAAGTGCAATTTTCTTGGCAAAGAACCTTGCATATCATTCAAAGACAAAGCACATTGATGTTCTTGGTGTAGAGAGACAATGGGCATTTCAGGGCTGGGAAAATGACTAAGCTCTCTTGTGGCCCCCTGTGGAAAGAAAACAACAAGGGGGAGAATGTTGGGTTGTGTTATATTCTTTCCACATAGTTAACAAGGGGTTTGAAGGGCACCTGTAACCCCACCTTTTGGGGTCCGGGGCAGCGGCCTAGAAAATTTTGGTTTTGGATGCTATGTTAGGTTGGGTGGACCCACCTATGGTTTTGTGCATGATTTTTTCACATTTTGTTTTGGACGCGATGGTTTTCAATCCATGGTATTGAACGCAATGGTTTTCGGTCCATGGTATTAGATGCTTTGGCATGTATAAATATGTATTGTAACATTAAAAGGACCATAATGAGAAATCAAGTTGGTAGTCCCGGTTTTGGGATCCAGGGGAAAATATCTTTGTATATATGTTTTACGTGTTATGATCTTGCATTGTTTATTTTCTATGCTTTAAAATTCATATGCAGGTAATTTCTATATGGGGTTAAAACCTATAGGCAAAAACACAATTCCTGCCACTCAAACAGAAAAAGTTAGTTACGAGGTTATGGAAGAAAGGTTAAAAGCTACCAACAATGAAATTGCTAGATTAAGAGTGAGAGCAAGAGGCATGTTGTTGAAAGGACAAATTTCAAAAGGATGAAGGCTCTCTGGAAGCTGAAAAGGTGTACAAACCAGAAATAGTAAACAGTGAAACTCACTACTTTACCTAGACTGTTCCTACAATCAAGGAAGCCAGATTTTTAAGGAGGATTAATGCTCAGCTGAGAGCTACAAATAGGGGTTTGAAGAGACAAATTGAAGACCTAGAAATACAATTGACCAAATCTAGAAAAAGGGTCTACAGCAATAATGAAATAGGGTGATGAAAAAGGGTAGTGAAGGATATATATTAAAACAGTTTTGGAACATAAAAAGAGTTTTGGCATATAAAAGGATGAAAAATTGTGAAGAAAAACATATTATAAGGGTAAGTGGTTTGATTTTTGGTTGATAATACCCATCTTCATGGAATTTTGAAAAACTCCCAAACTACAGATTTTTTAAGGCCGTGTTGGGAAAGAGTAAACACAGCAGTTTCGTAGTGCACTACGAAACTGCGGAAGATGATCATTTAGCACTTATGGATGCTTTCCGAAGGTAAGGTTTGATCAGTTCCAAATTTTAAAGTTCCTCGTAGAAATGGGATCATATATGAAGTGTCAAATGGTAGTGGTGTAGAAAGCAAACTTCCAAGAATTATTTCATAAGTGATGTAAAGGTTGTGCTACGAAAACAAAGTATTTTTGCAGCACAGTTATGCTTCATCCTCTCCTCCATATTTTCGAGTTTCCTTTTTTGAACAGGTGGAAAATGAAGTTTTTATGGATTATTAATGCATGCTACCTGTACACCAGCAAAACTATTTGAAGATAAGCATTAAGGATTAAGGGCCTTAAAAGGAGGAACTTTGCCTCCTAGTTTTTCGGACAGTTAGGTCATGACTCAGCAGGTTTTGCAACAACACCATGGACATCATCAAGCTTGAAGACATGGCTTGGTAGCTGATTAAAGAATGTATTGAAGTCATAGATTAGGTTGTTGGAAGCATGTTTTAAGAGTTTCACTCCTATTTGTATTAGGACTCTTAAAGACAGCTAGTTGTCAAGTTGTAATTAAGTAGTTTGTTTGATGAATAGATAGGTGTCAAAGTTAGGAATTCAAATTCCTCCAAAGATAGATCATAGTATCCAAGGTTGTAACACTCTATATAAAGCTTGAGAATTGAATTCCTCAAGGTTGGTAATTTCTTCATTAGCAAAAGAAAGTTGTGTTATTGTAAGAAACTGTGATTTTTCATACTTAATACAGAGATCAGCTTGACTACTCAAGATTCACAAGGAGTTAATGTGTCTATTGTTCTTATGGCCTTGTTCAATTACTTATTTGCAGTGGTATGAGCTTGTGATACTTAGAATTCATTGGAAAATTCTCTAACTTCCTTCACATGCTTGTAAACTGTGTTGATTCACTATGTTATTGTATTTATAAACATAAACTCTAAATGCCATGACTTCCATGTTTTGCTAATCATGTTGATTTGTTGAAGACTATCTTGACTCTAAAGCCCAATAGATGTTTGCTAATCTTTGATTCAACCAATCAACCAGTTATACATTTATCCAGTTTGTTCCTAGAGTTAGCCATCTAATCATAATCAAAAATCTTAAACCCAGTGAGAGAGCCCTCTCAGGTTGAGGAGGCTAAGCCTCAACCAAAAGATTGGTTTGAGAGAGTTATTCAAAGTCTACTTGATCAGCAGCCTATCAGGTTCAAAGTTTGTGATAACATTTTGGTGCATCTGTCGGGAGCCTGAATATTACTAATTCCCGAAATTAAGAGGCTAAACCTCTGAAGATAGCAGGAGCTCACAAAGTTTCTCGAGGCTGCAATATACCTTAGTGACTCCATACATCTTCAAATATTTAAAGGTGGATTTGAGAAGGAGATACAAACGGAGCAATCCTAATCCCAATCCACCTACCATTGGAGACAATCCAAACATTGCTTCAAGAGTCAGTCAAATATTTTCAGAAATATCAAGTACTCCATCTTATTCAAAATCTTTGCTCTCTGAATTCTCAAGAAGTCCTAAAGACAAAAAAGTTGATGATAAAATTCATGAAGTGTTGTTTAGATCATAAAATGAAGAGGAACTCATTGGTATTATCTTAGACCTGCAAAAGAGAGGAATTGACACCTCAGCCCTAGCATCACAAGAAGACAAAGAAGAGTTTTGGGAAATTGTTACCTCTGAGCTATTGTTAGAAAAGGAGGCTTTAGATAAATTGAAGGAACTTGACCCTTTTGAAGTCCTACTGAAATATAAAGTTGATTTACCTCTTCCAAATTGGAGTTCATTTGTTAGTGGTTTATAGAAGCCAAGTAATCCTCCTCATATCATTTCTTCATCTTCTATTTCTGTTATTCCTAGTGGTTTACAGAAGCCAAGCAGTCCTCCTCATATCAGTTCTTCATCTTTTATTCCTGATATTCCTACAACTACTATTCCTCCTTTAATCATGGCAGCACCTGCTAGGTATGCCCCACTCGTGCTCCCTGTTGTTTTGCATGACCTTCCTAGTAAATATGCTGCTAGTATCCCTACTTGGGGTTGTGATGAAGAAATTACAACAGAAGAACATGTAGACAGATTTAATGATTTTACTGACAGAGAAGAAGTCAATGATGAGGATGTGAAGCTTAGACTATTTTCACAGACCTTTATTGGTGAAGTTAGAAAATGGTTGAAATCTCTTACACCAGGAAGCATTCGAAACTGGGTTGAATTTGAAGATATTTTTCTAAGAAAATGGGGAAACATAACTAATCCATTTCAAGCACTTACTGAATATAACAACTTTAGAAGGGCACCTAATGAAACTGTTCAAAATTTTTCAAAAAGATTCAATAAGGTGTTTAACTCAATTCCAACTTAGTTGAAACCTCTAGAGGCCCTTGCACAAATGAGATATGCTGAAGCATTTGATTCTGAATTTTCTCTTTTGTTGAGAGAAAGTGGATCACCTACACTTGCTGAAATGCAAAGTAATGTAGTAAAGGTAGAGTTAAACATGATAGCTACTAAAAAGTCAAAAATGGGAAAAACTAAATTGAAAGAAGAAGAGAAACATTCCTCTTCAACTCCTGAAGATAAATTAGACTCAATGTTGAAAACCATGGAGAAGTTTATGGATAGGTTAGCTCTTTGAAACAGTTCCACTCCTCCTATACAACATGAACCTCAATTTAGAAACCCTCAATTCAGGGGGCCTCAAAACCAACAAAGACCAAGAGAAAATAGAAATCAGCAACCTGCCCCTCCAGTGAGACCTCCTTTTAAGTAGAATTTGGTTGATGGAGAAGGTGATCCTAAAATTCCTGAAGGATCTATCCATTGTCTTGATGAAGAGATGTCAAGAATTTTCTTGACTAAAGAAGAGCATGATTAGTCAAATTTGGTCAATCAAGGAGAAGAACCTTTAGATTATCTTAAAGGGTATCAACATGCTATCTTTGAAATGCAAAAACAACACAATCTTAGAAACAAAAATGTGTCGATTATTGCAAACAAATCGCAACCTAATAAAGATGCTCCAAAGGTTGTTGAAGCCAAAAATGATATCCCAAAGGTTGTTGAAGGTAAGAAAGACTCTCCCCTTGGTAGAAAGGACACTCAACTTCCTCCTCCTATCAAAGAAGCTGAAAAGTTTGTTTCTATTTTCAATCTTGAGAATGAAATTTCGAATATTAAAATATCAACCCTTTTTAGTGAGATTCTCAAGGTAAATCAATATAGGAGCAAGATTGTTGAGTTGTTGAATTCACAACCAGGAGCTGCTGATATTTTAAATGTCTAAGAAGATAATCCTACTATATATTTGGGTCCAAGGTTAGAAGATGATCAAAATGAAGAATTTCCTCCTTTCTATGTAAGCATTAGTATTCATGGTATGATTCTACATAATGCTATGTTGGATGCAGGGGCTTCTCATAATCTCATGCCCAAAGTAATTATGGAAAGGTTAGGGTTACAGGTAACAAGACCATATTTTGTTTTATTTTGACTCAAAAAGAGTTCAATGTAATGGTTTAATCAAAGATGTTGTTGTTGGTCTAACACAAATCCCAGCAAAGACAATTGTTATGGACATTGTTGTGGCTGATATTTCACCAAAGTTTGGGATGTTGCTATCAAGATCATGGGCAGCAAAAATTAAAGGCACCATAGGGATGGACCTTACTTATGCCACAATTCCTATTTTTGGTGAACAAAGGAGATTGTATCAAGAGAATAGAATGGCTTATATGGTAAGAAGCAAAGATAAACCACAAAATTTTCCTATTTATTCATTTGATACTGAACTTGGATTTTCCATTCTTTTCAATGAGTCAGTTGATAGTGATCTGGAAGAAATGAAAGCAGAAAATCACCAAGTAAATGACAAAGAAATGGAGGGATCGTGGTCATTATATTTTGATGGATCAGCAGGAAAAGAAGGGACAAGAGTAGGAGTTTGGATTACAAGTCCAAGTGATAAGAGTAAGTTTTACTCTTACAAACTAAATTTTGATTGCACAAATAACATGGCTGAATATGAATCTTTGATTTTAGGTCTAAAAGTTTTGATAAGAATGAAGGCTCATAATATTTTTGTTTTTGGAGATTCTAAATTGGTTATTAGACAAGTTGAAGGTGTCTATCAAACAAAGGATGTAAGAATGAGAGCATACAGAAATCTAGTCTTAGACATGTTGGAGAATTTTCAAGCTTATTCTTTGATTGTTAAAACTAGAGACCAAAATTCCATTGCTCATTCTCTTGCTATTTTAGCAAGTCTTTAGGTCATTCCTATTCATTCTTATAAGAAATATGAGATTGAAGTTTGTCATAGACCAGCTATACCAGAAAATATCACCAATTGGAAATTTTTTGAAGATGATCAACAGGTAAAGAATTTTATTGAGCTAAAAGAAGAATTTGAAAGTACTCAAGTAGATCAACAAAACATGCTTGTTGAGTCTAAATAAAATTCTGAAGTCTTACAATTAAAGAATAATTCAATACCAAAGGGTCTTATTCCTCTTGAGAAGCTTTTTGATCAGAATTATGTGTTCAAATCGCCAAAGATACAAGTTGATGAAGAGGAAATAGAAAGCTATCATTTGGGTGCATCAGCTTTGCCTAAAATGATCAAAATTTCAAAGTTTCTTTCAGTTGATATGAAATTCAAATATATTGAGATGATGAAGAGGTTTGTGGATGTTTTTGCTTGGAGTTATGTTGACTTAAAATAGTATGATCCTTCCATTATTCAACATACTATCCCTATTAAAGAAAATGAGAAACCATTCAAATAGAAGCTGAGAAGAATTAACCCCTTCTCATGCCATTGGTTGAAAAGAAGATTAAGAAGCTTTTTGATGTTAAAACAATTGTCCCAATCAAATTCTCAAATTGGCTTGGAAATTTGGTTCTGGTTAGAAAGAAGAGTGGAGAAATCAGGATTTGTATTGATTTCAAGAATTTGAATAAGGCTTCATTAAAGGACAACTATCATCTTCCCAAGATGGATTGAATTCTACAAAATATTGTTGGTTCAAAAAGAATTTCTATGCTTGATGGCTTCTCAGGTTACACTCAGATTCTCATGCATCACGATGATCAGGAGAAAACAGCCTTCACAACACCATGGGGCACATTCATGTATGCCAAGATGCCTTTTAGTCTCATGAATGTGGGAGCTACTTTTCAAAGAGCAATGGACATTGCTTTTTCTGAAGAAAAGGATAAGATGGTGGTTGTTTATCTTGATGACATAACAATCTCTTCAAAGTAAGAAGAAGATCACCTAAAACACTTAGAAAAAATTCTGATGAAATGTAGGGGTTTGGTATCTCTCTTAATCCTACTAAAAGCATATTTGCTTTAACTATAGTCAAATTACTTGGTCATATTGTTTCTAAATATAGAATTAGGATTGATCCTAATAAAGTTAATGCCATTCAAAAGGTATATTTGCCAAGAAGTAGGAAAGAGATTCAATCATTTCTTGGGAAAGTGAATTTAGTTAGGTGCTTCATTCCTAACTTTGTTGAGATTGTCAAAGATATAACAAGGATGTTAAAGAAAGGAGTTGATATTAAATGGAGAGCTGAGGCAAAGAACTGTTTTGAGCAAATCAAGAAGGCACTCACACAAGCACCAATACCCATCAATCCAGATTTCTCAAAAGAATTTCTGGTTTTTACATTTGCTTCCGAAAATACAACTGCTGGAGTTTTGCTTCAAAAGGGAAAGCAAGGCACTAAACAACCTATCTCTTTCATTAGTCGAACATTAGCTAATGCTGAGCTGAAGTATAATATTCTAGAAAAACAGGCTTATTCTTTGGTAAAAGCTAATAAAGACTTTAGAATTTACATTCTGCATTCTCATATTGTGGCATATGTTCCAAGTACTGTGGTGAAAGACATTCTAACTCTAGCAGATCCTGATGGCAAAAGGGGAAAATGGATCGCAAAATTTCTAGAATATGATATAGACATCAAACCAACCAAATTGGTGAAAGGACAAGGGTTGGAAAAGTTAATGACTCAATCAAACTTAGATTGCCTTGACATAAATCTGAATGTAGAAATATCAGGAATTTCTGATGGTGAGGAAGAATTGGCTCCAATTGATGAGCAATATCTTGTTTCAAATTGGTACAAAGATGTGGTATTTGTTTTACAACATCACAAAGCTCCCGCTGATCTAACAAAATCCAAAGCAAGGTTTGTTAAGATGAAATCTTTGAGATATTTTATAATTGACAGAAATATGTTTTGGAAAGATACAAGAGGAATTTTGCTGAATTGTTTACTTGAAGAAGAGGCTGAAAAGGTCATTGAAGAATTCCATAAAGCTGAATGCAGAGGAAACCATTATTGGAAGGCTACAGCAAATAAGATTCTAGGAGCGGGATATTTTTTGCCAACAATGTTTGAAGACATTTACAAAAGAGTTGCTACATGTCATGAATGCCAAATTTTTTAAGGAAGAAGAAAACTTGTACCTCTACCTTTGGTTCCTATCTATGTGGAAGCCCCCTTCCACCAGTGGGGGTTAGACTTTATTGGAGAAATACATCCATCATCATCAGGACAACATTGCTCGATTCTCAAGCAATAGGCTACTTCACCAAATGAATAGAGGCGATCCCAACAAGGCAAGCTAATGATTCTGTAATTATTTCTTTTCTAGCGAATAATATATTGTCTCGATTTCACTGCCCCATGAACATTATAACAAATAATTCTCAAGCTTTCAAGTCTAAGAAAATGATTAATTTATGTCCTCAATATCACATCACTTTTGGACACTCTACAACATACTATCCACAAGGAAATGGTCTTGCTGAATCATCAAATAAGAGTATTGTAAGAATCATCAAAAAAGTATTGGAGGAGAAAAAGAAAGCTTGGCACTTAAAGCTGAAGTACGCCTTATGGGCTGATAGGATATGTACAAAGAGATCAATTGGGACTTCACCATATGAATTATTTTATGGTGTTGAAGCTATTTTTCCGACATCACTGGGTGTACTGGTCATGAAGCTAATTCAAGGACTTGAAGAAGAACTAAATGCCAACAGAGGAGGATAAACCAACTGATAGCTTTGTAGGAAAAGAGGAATGAAGTCTGTGACAACCATCAGCATGCTCAAAACAGAATTAAAAATACATTTGACAGGAAGATTAAAGAAGAGAGTTTCCAAATACAAGACAAAGTGCTGAAATGGGAGGCCAAAGTTGAGGAAAAGGGAAAGCATGGTAAGTTTGAGAATTTATGGAAAGTTCCTTTTAAGATTGCTAGTTTTCATGGGAACAACACTTATATATTGTAGGAAATTGATGGAGGATCATATGTTGGAGGGCCTATCAATGGTAGGTTCCTAAAGCATTATACTTGTTGAAGTTTCATCAATCACTCATGATGACATTGTATATATTCCATATTTGTCATTTTTTATTGCTAATAATGACAAGATGAAATGGAGAGCTTAAGCCCAAGATGGAAGGCCCAGCAGTTTGAAGAAGATGCTTGTCAAATCAAATAAGAATATTTCTATTTTATCATAAAATGGATAGCACTGGAGCTATGAGTTCTTAGTGTGCCACAAGGGTACACCATCCCAAGTGGAGCCACTGTTATCACCAAAATAGGGGTTTACATTGTTCCTAGTCATGGTCTTAGATAAGTGTCAAGTCACACTATGTTTTAATGGGTAGTGATAGGTTAGGAGTCCCAAAGTTTTCATTTTTCATATCCAAATAAAGTCTAACATCCTTTTTCCATGTTTCATAAATCTTACATTCTTTTTAGAAACTCATAGCTTAAGCCATTTTGAACATTTTTGGAAATAGCCCCGAAACCACGTTTTCGTAGCATAGACAGTGTAAAATGATTGTTTTGTGCTATGAAAATGTTTCTCTTTTCGTAGCACTTTTCCCTAGATGCTATGAAAGTGGGAATTCATAGAACAGTCTTCTCAAACATCAATATGTTAGCATTTTGTTAAAATTTTCATTATTAGTTGTCAACTAGGAGTCAGTCCTTAAGCATGCCACCATCCAAACTCATCATTTTGAATTTAGGGCTAATTATGAAATATATTTTCAAATTCAAAAGGTTTGGCTAGTCTCATCGTTTTAGTTTGCATGCAAACCCTCAAACAGAATTGTTTCCGAACAATAAGCTTTGGTAATCTTCCACCAAGGTTTTCCTCATCCATAATTCAGGTGAGGCTGACCAACATTGGAAAGCGAGGTTGATCAACAGTATTTCAAGAGAGGCCTATTTGGTTATAGGAATTTAGAAGGAAAGATGACAGAGGAGAAGAAACGTCAAAGGTCTGGTCATTGTTTAAGAACAAAGCCTGAAATCACCGAGGTCATAGTCAGAGACAAATCAGTTGTGGAAGCTTTCAAGAAAGCAGGATGCTGGAAGTTTTGTAAGAAATTGCAGGGAAGACATACTCAGGTGACAAAGGAGTTTGCACTACATTTCACTAGCTCAAGCACAAAGTTTGGAATGCTGAACTTGCAAATTTCTCCAGAGGCCATAGCTTTGGTGACAAAAATTCCTAGGGGGCAAGATACATGGTTCAAAAACTTCAGATTCGACATGGAGCCATGTAAGGTGTTTCTAAAGCCAAAGTTTGTAGAAACCGACTTAACCAAGGCAGTTCCTAGAGACTACATCAAGGAAAGCTATGCCAACTTGCTTTTCAACATTCAACATTATTTTACCTGTGAAGGCAGATATCAAAAGGTTTATTCATATCATTTTAAACTTTTGTTACATTTTACTGGTATGATTTCTTTAGATTTTCCCTACTTCTTATTTCGAAGTGTAGCTAAGATGGCAGGTAAAGTACAGTTGAAATCTCAAGGATGTGAAACTTCCCTGTTTCATCATGGTCTAATTAAACTAATAGTTCTACATGAACTCAAATGGATCAACAAAGGATGCTCTTCGTTTTTGTTTTTATGTGACTTTGGAGCAAAAAAACAAGGTGTATACATTAGCCCTAGCGTTAAAGGAACTCCATCAGCAAAAACCAACAAGTCTGTAATGTCTAGGGAAAAAAGGTATGTTAAGTTGAAACCTAGGAAGCAAGTGAAAGAGAAAGTAAACAAAGGACCAGTAGTCATTCTTGAAACTCCTAAATCTACAAAGGAAAAAATATCTAAGGTTAAAGGAATGACACAAGAATAGTC
The DNA here is from genome assembly GCA_000404065.3 of Pinus taeda. Lineage (NCBI taxonomy): Eukaryota > Viridiplantae > Streptophyta > Pinopsida > Pinales > Pinaceae > Pinus > Pinus taeda. The sequence goes on from APFE031156391.1 coordinate 52,080, forward strand.
AACCAGCAAACCAATTCAAAAGAGATTGACTAGAAGTCAAATTGCAAAGGAGAAAGGTAAAATAGTGATCTCGGGAGAAGGTTCCAGCTTGAAAGGTGATTTAAATGATATTTTAAAAGCCATTGATATTGCAGAATCCTCTTTGGTGCAGGCAGATGTGATAAAATTTGTTCAAGGAAAGTTTAAGAAAATGAAAACCTCCAAGAAATTGGAATTTGAGGATGACGTTACAACATTTGTTTTCAAACCCAAAAAAACCTTAACCAAGCAATCCAAGAAGATGAAAGAGTCAAATATTGAGTTTGGGAGAATAGAAGAAGCATCTATTTTTCAAGAAGGGTTGATATACTTTCTGTCTCCAAGACCTAAAGGTGAAAAAAACACAGTTCCTGCCACTCAAACAGAAAAAGTCAGTTACGAGGTTATGGAAGAAAGGTTAAAAGATACTAACAATGAGATTGCTAGACTAAGAGTGAGAACAAGAGGGCATGCTGCTAAAAGGACATGTTTCAAAAGGATGAAGGCTCTCTAGGAAGATGAAAAGGTGTCCAAACCAGGAATAGTAAACAGTGAAACTCAGTACTTTACCTGCACTGTTCCTGTAATCAAAGAAACCAGATTTGTAAGGAGGATTAATGCTCAACTGAGTGCTACAAATAGGGGTTTGAAGAAACAAATTGAAGACCTAGAAATACAACTGACCAAATCTAGAAAAGGGTCTACAAGAATAATGAAATAGGGTGATGAAAAAGGGCAGTGAAGTATATATATTAAAATAGTTTTGGCACATAAAAAGAGTTTTGGCATATAAAAGGAAGAACAGTTGTGAAGAAAAACATCTTATCAGGATAAGTGGTTTCATTTTTGGTTGATAATATCATTCTTCATGGAATTTTGAAAAACTCCCAAACTACATATTTTTTAAGGCCGTGTTGGAAAAGAGTAAACATAACAGTTTCGTAGTGCGCTACGAAACTGCTAAAGATGATCATTTAGCACTTATGGATGCTTTCCGGAGGTAAGGTTTGATTAGTTCCAAATTTTGAAGTTGTTGATAGACATGGGATCATGTATTAAGAGGCATATGGCAGTGGTGTAGAAAGAAAACTTCCAAGAATTATTTCATAAGTGATGTAAAGGATGTGCTATGAAAATAGAGTATTTTTGCAGCACAGTTATGCTCCATCCTCTCCTCCATATTTTCAAGTTTCCTTTCTTGCACAGGTGGAAAATGAAGTTTTTATGGATTATTAATGCATGCCACATGTACACCAAAAAAAATGTTTGAAGATAAGAATTAAGGATTAGGGGCCTTAAAAAGAGGAACTCTGTCTCCTAGTTTTCAGGACAGTTAGGTCATGACTCAGTAGGTTTTGCAACAACACTATGGACATCATCACGCTCAAAGACATGGTTTGGTAGTTGATTAAAGAATGTATTGAAGTCATAGATTAGGTTGTTGGAAGCATGTTTTAGGAGCTTCACTCCTATTTGTATTAGGACTCTTAAAGACAACTAGCTGTCAAGTTATAATTAAGTAGTTTGTTTGATGAATAGATAGGTGTCAAAGTTAGGAATTCAAATTCCTCCAAAGATGGATCATAGTATCCAAGGTTGTAACACTCTATATAAAGCTTGAGAATCAAAATCCTCAAGGTTGGTAATTTTTTCATTAGCAAAAGAAAGTTGTGTTATTGTAAGAAACTATGGTTTTTCATACTTAATGCAGAGATTAGTTTGACTACTCAAGATTCACAAGGAGTTTATGTGTTTGATGTTCTTATGGCCTTGTTCAATTACTTATTTATAGTGGTATGAGCTTGTGATACTTAGAATTCATTTGAAAATGCTCTAGCTTCCTTCACATGCTTGTAAACTATGTTGATTCACTATGTTACTGTTCTATTTATAAACCTAAACTCTAAGTGCCTTGACTTCCATGTTTTGTTGATCATGTCGTTTTGTTGAAGACTATCTTGACTCCATAGCCCAATAGATGTTTTCTAATCTTTGATTCAACCAATCAACCAATTATACATTTATCCAATTTGTTCCTAGAGTTAGCCATCTAGTCATAATAAAAAATCTTAAACCTAGTGAGAGAGTCCTCTCAAGTTGAGGAGGCTAAGCCTCAACCAAAATATTGGTTTGAAAGAGTTACTCAAAGTCTACTTGATCAGTAGCCTATCAGGGTCAGATTTTGTGATAACAGCACTAAAAGACACTTTCTACAAATTCAATCTCAAATTGGTATACATGAGATATTTTAGTTCATTCTAAGTACCAAACTGACTTGCATCATAATAATATTGTACTTATTTCGTTAGTCTATGAAACTAATTTCAAAATTGCTATTTTGCTAAATTTCACTTCTTGAATTTTCTTAATTAAATGTCTTAAGTTAAGGAATTGATTGAAATATTTGATAGCCAAATAAATTTAGGAAAGTTCATAAAATTATATAAAAGCATATAAAAGAATATCATTAATTTCTTTTTGGTATATTAAATTCCAATTCATATGACTTATGTCATGTGTTATGACTAAGTTGTTGTATATGACCTCAAAAGAAATAAAATTTAATAAAACAAGTTATTAGGTTAAAAAATGAAATTTTTATGGATTATTAATGCATGCCACATGTACACCAGAAAAAATGTTTGAAGATAAGCATTAAGGATTAGGGACCTTAAAAAGAGGAACTCTGTCTCCTAGTTTTCAGGACAGTTAGGTCATGACTCAGTAGGTTTTGCAACAACACTATAGACATCATCAAGCTCAAAGACATGGTTTGGTAGTTGATTAAAGAATGTATTGAAGTCATAGATTAGGTTGTTGGAAGCATGTTTTAGGAGCTTCTCTCCTATTTGTATTAGGACTCTTAAAGACAACTAGTTGTCAATTTATAATTAAGTAGTTTGTTTGATGAATAGATAGGTGTCAAAGTTAGGAATTCAAATTCCTCCAAAGATGGATAACTCTAGGAACAAATTGGATAAATGTATAACTGGTTGACTGGTTGAATCAAAGATTAGAAAACATCTATTGGGCTATGGAGTCAAGATATTCTTCAACAAAACAACATGATCAGCAAAACATGGAAGTCAAGGCACCTAGAGTTTAGGTTTATAAATAGAACAGTAACATTGTGAATCAACATAGTTTACAAGCATGTGAAGGAAGTTAGAGCATTTTCCAATGAATTCTAAGTATCACAAGCTCATACCACTATAAATAAGTAATTGAGCAAGTCCATAAGAACATCAAACACATAAACTCCTTGTGAATCTTGAGTAGTCAAACTAATCTCTGCATTAAGTATGAAAAACCACATTTTCTTACAATAACACAACTTTCTTTTGCTAATGAAAAAATTACCAACCTTGAGGATTTTGATTCTCAAGCTTTATATAGAGTGTTACAACCTTGGATACTATGATCCATCTTTGGAGGAATTTGAATTCCTAACTTTGACACCTATCTATTCATCAAACAAACTACTTAATTATAACTTGACAGCTAGTTGTCTTTAAGAGTCCTAATACAAATAGGAGTGAAGCTCCTAAAACATGCTTCCAACAACCTAAGCTATGACTTCAATACATTCTTTAATCAACTACCAAACCATGTCTTTGAGCTTGATGATGTCCATAGTGTTGTTGCAAAACCTACTGAGTCATGACCTAACTGTCCTGAAAACTAGGAGACATAGTTCCTTTTTTTAAGGCCCCTAATCCTTAATGCTTATCTTCAAACATTTTTATGAATCTGTTACACAAAAATATCGTCACCATGATTATTTGCAGTCAGTATGGGTCTATCATCACCTATACTAGCCTCCTAAGCAAGTCTTAGACCTTAGCTCTTCATGTCAAGCTTTGCAAAAGATAGAAAGACTTTGAAAATCAATATTACTCTGGTTCTGCACTTTCTCCTACTTTTACCTGCGGACCCACACTCTTTGTTCATAATACCTGCGTACCTGTACGCTCTATCTATAAAGGGGTGGGTGCGTACCCCTGTAAAAGTAAAAAAGGAGCAAGTTTGTCCTAAAAAACTCACTTTTGGGTTAATTCTAGATGTTTCTAGAAGGATTTTGACGTGGATTGTTCGCTCCAAAGTGGTTCATGCATCCCAAAAGAGAAGGAGC